>BRDA01000268.1:27158-58161 GCA_036984385.1 Crenuchus spilurus | reverse complement strand
ATACTAGAGTTGTACTAGTATTTACTAGTACTAGTATACTAGAATTAACATTTGGATATCGAATGCGGAGTGCATATCAGTACTCATGGGGAGTATTTGGGATCACTAGAGCAGGTTCTCTTTGAATGTTGCTTTTCAGGATGTCATATTCAGACTTCAAGAAGCGGTACTCAAAGGTGGAGATCTGTAACCTTATTCCAGATGCACCAAGCCACAATCGTGTTAGCCTCTGGGACCACTGGCAGTTTGAGGGTACCAGTACAATTATAACCATTACTTTTTATTGACCATATTTATACACAATGTAAAGAAAAAATGTATGCAGTCATGTCAGAATATTATGACCACCAATGATTCCTCTGATCAACTTGGCCTGGGACGTCACAGATGCCATATTTGACAGGGTTTATTATCTGTATAAATATGTGAGCACACCAGTCAGTTGTAACATGATTGATTTGACTGATGTCCTAATGGGGATGATAATAGTGTACCAGGTGAAGGCTGGTAGCATCTCAGGAACTGGTAACTTCGTGGGCTATCATAGTGAAGGTGTACTGAGAATGGATTTCTTGTACACTGAGTGCCTCCCAATGGCGTAACAGTGGTGCCCCATGGGCCATTTATGCCAGAGGAGAATGACAGCTGGTACAGAGCAATCAAAATGCCACTGTGGACCAGTTAACCTCTACAATGAACACAGATAGTGTCAGGTATCACCATTGAGTGAACATTCCAAGCCAAGGCTAGTTATTCCCATTATCAGGTAGGTGATCATAATGTTTTGCTATGACTGTAAAAGTTTAGGCACCTATTTAAAGGCTATTTATCCAGGTAGTTCATGTTTATTTGCTGAGAAAATGTGAATATTAGAATAAATACAAATAGCATTAATACATCATGCAGTGGTATTATTTATGACATGACTCTTTTGATATGGTCTATAATAATGTATAAGTGGAGGGTGAATTGGTTCCATTTTCTCCAGATACATTCAGATCTAACCGGCAATTTATAATAAAGCTGGACACAAAGAGCCAGAGCTGCTCCATACTTGTGGGTCTGATGCAGAAAGACATCCGCAAACAAAAACAGCTTGGACATGAGCCCAGCAACATTTGCTTTGCCATCTATCAGGTAACATTTGATGCTAATCCTACCGAGTATTGTGCCTATATGATCTCTGTCAATATATTAAGTCATTCTCTGATTTGTCTTTCAGGCTCCACAAGAGGTACATATGAAAATCAGGAGCAAGTGAACGTACTGTGATGTTTACACCTACATGACAACCTACATGACAACTTGTGCTAACTTTCCTACTGAAATTGTTAGAAAATCTCAGTGCTTAGCAAGGTTGCCAGGTCCTAAAAAATATCTGGCCCTATATCTGATTAAGCTGCCGAACATGAGCTGAAACTAGACCAAAATCTAAAGTGTCCAGTCATAGACAGCTTGAGATTAATTAGCTTCTTCAAATATCTGTCATTTCCTTTTTCCATTATTATTATTTCTATCATTTTTGCCGTAATAATTATTCTATTTTTATTAACTTATTCCAATTATTTTTATTACTTTCATAGTACAGTACTTACTACTTTTATTTCTATCATTTCAAAGCAATTATTATTATTATTATTATTATTATTATTATTATTATTATTATTATTATTATTATTATTAGATCATCTAAAATGTAGTATCCCCTTTCCTTCCTCTCTCCTCTAATACATATTTTCAGGTTTACCTAAGACATCTTCATCAAATACTTTTCACCATCAGCTGTTCTCTGTCTGCTTTTAGAACATGTCTTTAACAAACCAATTTAATCATTTTCTAATATGTTACTTATAAAAGCTAATTTGAAGCTGTGCTAAATTTAGCTTAAAACCCTGCACCCACTACCTCCAAAATTTTACCCTCAACTGCATTTTCAAAATAGGCCAATACAGTGTAAAAACTGCACACCTGGCAATTCTGCTGGTCCGTGCTCAATATTTTGCACTGTTATATTTCTTTGGGAGATGCTTTCACCATGAGGTATTATACACACCCGTTTCATAAACTGAAATTAAGCAATGCCACTTCTGCTTAAAAATAGAAACAAAACACTGGTTTGTAAGATTTTATTATCAAGGACCACCACTGGTGAAGAAATCTAATTTACACAATTTTCTACTCACCTCTGACATTTTTCGCATCCAAGTGTTGCTTATTTAAAGCTGAAGGTATGAAGCTAACATATTATATAACATATAACAACAAATTCAGTCAGCTAATAACCCTGTCAAAATAAATCACTAAAACATCTTAAAACAAGCTTGAACCTCATTTAGTCACACAGACTAGTAGACATGGTTTAGCATACAGTATGACTTACTGTGAGCTTTAAATAATAACAAAACTCGTGTAGCTGAATGAGTCTGTTTTCTAAGATGGCCGACAGCAAAGTAGGAAGTGCTAATCTAGAATCAATTTTAGTCAGGATGGTCATCATAAAATGAAATCCTATATAAGATCAGTCTTCTACCAGCCCTGCTGCTGTCTGTAGTGGTGAGTAAGTCTGACTGTGTCCTAAATCACATCTGATAAATCTGTATCTACAAGTGATATATTTTAAAGGCTATTTATGTAGGTTGTATTGTTTAGCAACACTAGCCTCTCAGCTTGTTCTAATCTTAAGAAGTAAAATCTGGACTACAAACATGTCTTGGCTGAGTGTGTGTGGCGTATATCTTGCCAATTTTCATGCCTATTGACAAACCCCATTTCCAAGGACATTTGAATACACTATTATGTCTTTTTTTTCTTTTGTGTGTTGCAGTGTGAAGGTCGCAGGAGTGTCCACTTAAGTCCTCATGTATTGTCCCGCATGAAGGCCGTGGTTATATCTGAATGCCATTCCTCTAGAGAAGTGTGCCAACGTTTTCAGCTGCTTCCAGGAGTGTACATCATTGCTCCTTCTACCTATGAGCCAAAACAACAGGGCAGTTTCCTGTTGAGGGTGTTTTATGAGAAATAACTCAAAGTTATGGTTCCATGTGCTGTAGCCCAAATAATGAAACAACAATAAAATAGTAAAAAGAAAGTCTGTATTCTGTGTCAACAAACATCCAAGATGTGCTGAACATGGGGGGTCCTATGGTAAATTTCTTCTTTTACAGGAGCTCTTCAATTATTTTATTCACGTCAGGATATGCCAGGTCATGTTTTTCCCCTTGTCCAGAGTGGCTTCAACCAACTGAAACCAAAAATTATCAGTCACTCAGACATGGTATCCAACAGAGCATTATGTGGAGAAAAAAAGTGAAAAAGATGGTAAAAGCGAGGCTTATTAAAGAGGTGATTATAACAACAGTCACTACATCACTGGGAGCTTAAAGATCTGATCCTAAACACTGTAAACTGTAAATAACTGTTTATAGTCAAACTGATCACACAAAAAGTTTTAAGGGTAACAAGGAGAATAGATAAATATGTGTATAAGTAAATACATGATAAGTGATCATGTGACAAACATCCAGGTACATAGAAAATAACTCATAAGAGACTCCTGTAGTCATTACATTTTCAAGTAACTAAATAATGTGAAGTATTATAGTTAAAATGAACGTAATCACATTACATTGGCAGGCATAATCAAAAAAAATTTAATGTATAGTTATTGTTTGTTCAAACACCAGAAAGTCAGTTGAGAAACCTGCCGCAGAGCAGATGTCTTATGTTGTGCTTGTTTTGGCTAACAGAGGGGGCTGCTGTCTACTAACCACTTCTACTACATGCTCACCTAGTTTTAGAGAACACTATATACAACCAGAGATGTTGTAAAGGAGCACATCAGTCCCTGGTGAGGGTACAGCTTCCCAATTCTTGTCCTGCCTTTCAAAAAAAAAAAGAGCAAATCAGTTTGCAGGAAAAAAAGCATCTGTGAGAAAGCCCCACCCCTTCCTCTTTGTTAAACAATGTGCAATGCTGAGAAGCCAGAACAGCCTAAATAAACATGTTTTTTTCTGGTATTATGTCAAGTCAAATGCAACAAAGTACAGTACCAGGCACAAGTCTAATACTGAAGTCATCCAGACTATGAAGGAACACATAAGGAATCATGTAGTTAACTTAAAAGTGTTAAACAAACCAAAATATGTTTTAGATTTTAGGTTATTCAAAGTAGACACACAACTGATGTCTCAAACACATTAAGATGCAAGAAATGCTAGTCATGAACTCTTGACAAGGCACAGCTGTTAACTGAAAGCCCATCCAGGTGACTACCTCATAAAACTGACTGAGAAAATGCCAAGAAAGCTGGCATCTAAGTAAGAGGTGCCTACTTTGAAGAATGTAAAATATAAAACATTCTGTTTTGTTTAACTCTTTTTTGTTTACTAAATAATTACATACTGTATGTATTTCTTCATAGTTTGGATGACTTTAGTATTAATCTACAGAGCAGAACATTTTTAAATAATGAAAAAACACTGAGTGTCCAGAAAAGTGTACAAACTTTTGACTGATACTGTATTTCATTCTGTCAGATTTGACCAGATTTCAGATCTGGTTTTGAAACATTTCCCTGCCCTTTAGTGTATGTAGGTCCTGTTCAATAGGACCCTGCTCTTGTATGGCTGGAATAATTGCCTGGGGACGTTACAAAAAATGGCCACCAAGTGAATAGACTTGTCCAGAAGTAATTGTTTTTTCAAGACTCAGTGTGACCCAGGGATTGAAACTGAGGGTGGGGTTACAGGTGATGATGGGTTCCTGATTTATATACACCTACAAAACACATAAAATTGGAACTGTTCCACTTTTTAATTTCATAAATTAAAAAAACATTTACTGGAAATGTCCCAGAATATCATTTCAGAAATATTTTTGACTATATTTACACCATATTTTCATAATCAAATCATTATTTAAACATTAAACACAACAGTTGATTGTCTAGAGGAGGGTTAGTAAAATGTAACTGCTGCCATCTATTGGACTTGTATTAAAATACAATTTTAATGCAACCCTAAGCAACACTACACTTTTTAAAGGTTCTTTAGTAAAGAAAATGTTTCTGTATAGAACCCTGAACATCGTTCTTTACATGGTGAAAGTGTTCTTCAGATCAATGAGGAATGTGCTGTGGATGGTTCTATACAGATCCTTTTTGAGTTAGTTATTTAACTTAAAATGAACAAAGCTTCAAAAATTTGATAGCAGAATAAAGGATCTTAATGCAAAGATCACTCATCAGGCTTTAAAGGCCTTGGACAAGGTGTCGGGATAAAATGTGATCAGTGCTACTTGAAAATCTTTGCCCACAATTTTAGCTAGCTGTTAGCTTAACAGACATTTACATTTTTCTGCTGACTTAGATAATCGCGACCCTTATAAGGATTAAGCGGGTGTGAGAATGGATCGATGGATGTTGACTTAGATATAGCTGATCAACAGAATTTGTCTGGAGTTCAATCTTCACTTTAATATTTTAGAACTAGACCCGGCTGATGTTGTTAAAAAAATAAATACTAGAACTCAGTAGTCACCTAAATTAGCCTAATTGTTTTTTTTAAGACACCAAAATGTCTCTAAACCTGTTCAAATTACAACCAGATCTTAATGAAGGTCTCACAAACTAGCCTAGGACACATTTGATGTGTGAACATCAGACAGCAGCAGGACTGGTAGAAGAATGATTACAGATCACAGTCCTCCACAGGTATTTCTAGCCTGTTTTTAGGGTCCGAGCACCCCTAAAAATAAGGAGAAAAGGTATTTTCTTAATGTAAGTTTCTCTCTCGTAAGCTCATTTTTTAATGTAAAAAATCATATAAAACACAAACAGTTTAAACTAAATATTTTAACAATCTCCCCCCACCAGCAGATGACCTGTCTCCCAAAACCATAACTGAAAGTAAATTTGGAAATCAAGGTCTCAGAGTCTGGAGGAAGAGTGGAGAGACACAGAATCCAAGCTGCTTGAGGTCGAGTGTGAAGTTTACACAATCAGTGATGCTTTGGGGAGTCATGTCATCTGCTGGTGTTGGTCCACTGCGTTATATCAAGTCCAAAGTCAGCGCAGCATCTACAAGGACATTTCATTGCTTTCACTTCATGTTTCCATCTGCTGACAAGCTTTATGGAGATGTGGATTTCATTTATCCAGCAGGATTTGGCACCTGCCCACACTGCCAAAAGTACCAACACCTGCTTTAATAATGACAGTAACACTGTGCTGGGCAGTAAACCCACCTGACCTAAACCTCACAGAGCATCTATGAGCTATTGTCAAGAAGAAGATGAGAGACACCAGACCCAACAATGCCGACGAGCTGAAGGCCGCTATCAAAGCAACCTGGGCTTCCATACCACCTCAACAGTGCCACAGGCTGATCACCTCCATGCCATGCTACACAGATGCAGTAATTCATGCTAAAGGAGCCCTGACTAAGTACTGAGTGTATATACTGTACATACTTTTCAGTAGAACAACATTTATGTATTAAACATCATGTTTTAACTGGTCTTTTATAATAATCTAAAGTTTTGAGATTCTGACTTTTGGGTTTTCGTTGGCTGTCGGCCATAATCATCAACATTAAAAGAAATAAACACTTGAAATAGACACTCTGTGTGTGAATCTGTATAATATATGAGTACTTTTTGAATTGAATCACTGACACAAATACATTTTTTGATGACATTATTTTTTTAGATGCACCTCTGTGACCAGAAGAAATGTAACTGTTTTATTTAATGAGTTCTAATGTTGTTATTCTGCTCATCAGTGGACACAATAGTGCTGCTGTGCTGTGTATAACCCCTGAATCCATGCACAAGGATTCAAGGATTCAAGGAAACTTTATTGTCATTCGCATCACATGTAGTACATGAGGTGGAATGAAATTACATTCCCAAGTTCCCAGTTTTACCCAGTGCAGTTTGATATAAATATAAAGAGTTTGTTATGAATATGAACTATACAGATATAATATAGCCTATACAGATGTAAATGTAGACTATACAATGTAAATACAGACTGTACACTATGCAGAGCAGTATTAGACAAGAGAATAGATAACTTAGACTGTACAATGTTCAGAGTACTGATCACAGCGTGGGGAGATTAGCAGCAAGTTATATGAATGAGTGCATAAATTAATAAATATTAGCAGCATACAGTTAAAGTTAAAGTGACCAAGTGTGATAAAGTGTCAGTTCAGTGTGTGTGTTTCCTAACTGGAATTTAAGAGTCTAACAGCTTCTGCAGTGAAGCTGTTCCTCAATCTGGTGGTTTTACACTTTATAGACCGCAGCCTCCTGCCAGAGGGGAGCAGGACAAAAAGTGAGTGTGCTGGGTGGGTGGGGTCCTTCATGATGCAGGTGGCCCTTTTCCTGCATCTAGAGGTGTAGATGGGAAACAATTGGGAAACACTCAATAATAAAAATTATTCTTGAGTTAAAAAAAAAATCCTTCAATTAAATAACTCTTCTGAGATCGCTACCTTGCCGTGGTGGAGATGCTTGAGAGAACCTTTGAATCTAAGAGCAATACCATCTGGAGCTATGCTCCTGGTAGGGCCACCCTTGATGGTAAAGTCAAAGAGGAGGTTCCAGACAAAGAGCGATCACACTCCCTATCCAACGGGACCTGGAACTGTGGGCTGCAGCACGGTTCTTACAACTTTAAGTGTTATGTTGCTTTATTGCTAATAACACTGGATGTTGATTTTTCATGATGAGGTGTATGCTAGGTGCAACAGCACAACATCGAGTCGACTGCGGGGCTGACAAGAGATTGGGATGCTTAGTCAGTCTATTTATCCCACAGAGCACAAATGAAGTCGAAAACTAAGAATGCCATACTGGCTCGGACGTCGCCCAGGATAAAAAGGTCCATAGTACCCACTGTGAGAGACAGGGTGGGTATTGAGAAGTGTACTACTGGCTCATCAAAGGTCATATTGTGCAATACAACAAGGAAAGAAGATGAAGAGAAGCTAAACAGCAGATTCCATGTCAAGATTGGACAATGGAATGTGAGGGGTCTAAACTCACTTGGCAAGTTATCAATACTTAGTAGTGAATTGGAAAGCCTGAGCATCAGCATTTGTGGATTGTCTGAGACTAAGTGGTCAGGCACTGGACACTTCAAGACAAAGGATGGACACACAGTGCTGTTCCCAAAGAGGGTTGTGAACATCATGGAGTTGCTATCTGGATTCACAGAAATGTTTCTGTCTAAAATCCTACAATGCAGTGAGCAGCAGAGACATGTCAGCCACATTTGCTTCAAAGCCAAAATTACTCTTATTCAGTGTTATGCACCAACCACGGACAAGCAAGATGAAGAAATTGAACAGTTCTACAAGGAATTTGAACAGGTACTTGTGGAGAATCCCAAGCAGAACCTACTTCTCATCACTGGAGATTTCAATGCCAGAGTCGGAGAAAATGCAGCAGAAAGTGAAGTGCTTGCGAAATATGGTCATGGTACAAGACATGATACAGGTCAAGCACTGGTAGACTTCTGTGATGAACATGGGTTGTTCATCAGCAACACACTCTTCCGTCTACAGAACAGGAACAGATACACATGGAAGAGCCCAAATCAACAGACCAGAGCTCCGATTGACTACATCCTGTTCAACAAGCAGTGGAAACAGTCAATCAATAATGCACGCACATGCCTCAGTGCAGACTGTGATTCTGATCACAATCTCGTGATGTTGACATTGAAGATGAGGTTCAAAAGGAAACAAGTGAGGAAGCCAATTCAAATGGACCTTGGAAAAAAGACAGGACCAGTTCAAGCTGCCGTACCAAGTGGAGGTTGCCAACAGATTTGAAGACTTAGCAAGGCTCCAAGAACCACACACACCAGATGAACTGTGGCAGCAAATGAAGAATGTCATGCTGGAAGCTGCTAAGGAGACAATACAGAAGAATCACATCAAACACAAGAACTGGATTACCAGTGAAACCGTTGAGTGGATTAAGAAGAAGTGTGAAGCAAAAACAAAGTCTTCCAGTGATTACAGGGAACTGCTAAGCAAAGTACAGAAGAGGCTCAGAAGAGATAAGCAAGCTGAGTTGGACTCATTGTGCAGTGAGCTGGAAGAAAATGCAAAGAAAGGGAACAACAGACCTGTATTCCAGATAGTAAAGAAGCTCACCAAACCATTCCAGCCTCGCACAGTAGCCATCAAGGACAAAGATGGCATGAAACTTGTGGAACCAAAGAAGGTGTGTCAATGATGGAAAAACTACTGTGAGTAACTATACAGTGGTGCAGAAGATAACATTCAGATTGATGTTCAAGAAAAGGAACCACCACCACTGAAGGAAGAAATCAAGCATGCTATGTTAGAACTGGCTACACGAAAGGCATCCGGTCCAGATGACATAGCAGTTGAACTGCTCAGGTTTGGTGGAGAGACAATGTTGAATAAGTTCCATGAGGTCTGTATGGAAGTTTGGGAAACTGGAATTTGGCCAGAAGAATGGACGCAATCATCCCATTGCCCAAGAAAGAAGACTTGCTCCAGTGCAAGAACTACAGGACCATTGTAATGGTCTCACATGCTAGCAATATCTTGTTGAGAGTGATATTAAAACGAATGCAGTCTAAGCTGGAAGGGGAGATTGCCCAAGAACAAGCTGGATTTAGACCAAGAAGAGGCACTCGGGATCAGATCACAAACCTCCGGATCATCTTGGAGAAAGCAAGAGAAAGAAACAAGGAACTGTATTTCTGTTTTATTGATTTCACAAAGGCATTCGACATGGTACAGCATGTCCAATTGTAGATAACCATGCTGGAGATGGGTTTTCCCTCACACCTGATCCAGCTGCTGAAAAATTTATTTAGTCAGCAGCGTGCAGCCGTCAGGACCGCTGAGCACACATCAGCATGGTTCAGTGTAAGACAAGGAGTCCGTCAAGGATGTAACCTCTCACCATGTTTATTCAACATCTTAGGAGAACAAGTGATGAGGAAAGCACGACAGGGATTTATGGGAGGTTTCAAGATTGGTGGAAGGACTATTAACAATCTGAGATATGCAGATGACATCATCTTATTGGCCACATCAAAAGAACAACTAGAAGAGCTGGTGAGTCGCACTCAGAAGGCTGGAAAGGAATATAACATGTAGATCAATGCAGCTAAAACAAATGTGATGATGAACACTGAAGATATACTGAAGATCACAGTCGAAGAAAGACTTCTGGAACAAGTAGACTATTTAACATACTGTATTTGGGATGCATAGTAACAAAAGCTGCAGACTGTGCCAGTGAAGACAAGAATGGCCATGGGCATGTTGGTGATGGTCAAATTGACAAAGATGTGGAAAAGCAAGTCAATTAGCACCAAAACACAACACTAAGACTGATGAAAGCCTTGGTCTGGCCAGTACCTACATATGGATGTGAAGCCTGGACACTGAAGAAAGAGGAAGAAAGATGTATTCAGACTTTTGAGAACAAGTGTATCAGGAAGTTGCTCATGGATCTCATGGATGAAGATGATGACCACTGAGCATGTCTATGAGATGGCTAGAACTCAAAAGGAGTTACTGATGCATGTTAAATCCCGCAAGTTACGTTACTTCGGTCATGTGATGAGGCATGCACATGAGAGCATTGAAGGAAGTGTTATGACTGGACTTGTGGAGGGACACTGAAGACGTGGAAGACCAAGAATAACCTGGATGGATAACATCAAGACATGGACTGGATTATCAGGTGCTAGCCTGCTACAAGCAACCAGAGACAGATGGCATTGGAAAGAAGTGACTTGTCTGTGCAGCCTACCATCGCGAAGAGATGACGGCATGTGACATGACATGACATTAAATAACTTGTTCCCTCAATTTAACAATTTGGTCTTGACATGCAAAAATGTATCCTCTACAAAGGGCCAGCAGAGTCTTTGCCCTGTTTTGCCAGGTTTTTGGACCAAGGTATTCAGCTGGCTCTCAAGAGCTTTCAAAGTGCAACTGAATTTTGACCCTATAACTGTAATATGTGGATATTCTCACTGGCGGCTCTTTCATATTCTGTACAAGTGGTGATGGCTGGTATAGTTGTGGCCTAAAAGTTAATTCTTCTTGACTGGAAAATGCCTAATGCTCCATCATTTAAACACTGGTTGTCTGAGATGCTCACATTTGCTACAACTGAGGATTACATTACATTACATTACATTTAGCGGACGCTTTTATCCAAAGCGACTTACAATAGTGGGAAAGTACAAATGCAAAAAATACTAGAGTTGTACTAGTATTTACTAGTATCTATGCAGTTATGGTCAGGGTGCACAAGACCTCAACAAAACCTGTAAACCTCTACTGGATTACTTCAAGGGACATTAATGTTTGTGGATTTTTTTTCTTGCATAAAACAACTACAGCAAACTTCAATACTGTTTCATTAAAAAATATTTAGATTTCTTATTTGAAATAAATCATTCTGACTCACTAATATATACTTTTTACATTTGATTCCTGACATATTGTGTAATTTTTTTCTGCAATACTATGTCACATGCTGGGAGGATTTATGTTGACCTGAATCATACTTTCTGATCTATAACTTATTATGAAAGTTGTAAAAGGTGTAAAGTTATATCAAAGTTATCGGTATCGCGATATTGTCCTTGATTTGATATCGTATCGAAGAATAAACCGCTCAGCCCACGCGACCCACAGCACAGCGCGCTGCTTCCTGCCTGACAGTCAAACTCCGCCTGAACACACAGACATGAGGGGCGGAGAGAATCACAGCGGACTCAGCTCACTTCTGCGAGTCAAGCCAGCGCCGTGTGTCTGATTTCTTAACGGAGAACAGCAGCAAAATGTCAGGAATAGCATTGACTTTGGCCAAGAAGCGAGCCAAGGCTGCTGGCTTCGGTACCAACGCGAACGCCCACAAGTACCTGAACCAGGACTACCAGGTGCTGAGGAGTCAGTGTCAGAGCCGCGGGCAGCTCTTCTGTGACCCCGCTTTCCCAGCAGCACCAGAGGCCCTGGGCTTTAAGGAACTTGGACCAAACTCGGCAAAAACCAGAGGAGTCCAATGGAAACGGCCCGGAGTAAGTTCTGCTGCAATCAGACTGGACTTTTGTTTAGTAAAGATAAGCTGACTGGGAGACGGGACACTTTAAAAGCTGTGTTATAACACTTCATGTTCAGCTCAACATTTTACAAGCTTTATACAGCAGCTGAGAGACTGAAAAAGTAGCTTATTTATTAACCATCACTATTATTATTAATTATTTCCTCTTCTGAGACAAACCAAACTTTCCCCCACAGTCGTCCAGATGTGAGGTATATAAAGCATACTGCACATGAGGAATGAGGAGGATAATACTTTACTATTAGAGCACTTTGTTTATGGCGGTTAGGCTCAGTTGGAGGCTGGGCGTGACTAAATGAGAAGCAGAGATGTTTGTAATAAAGTGAGTAAAGCTGGCTGCTCAGAAGCTTTTGTTTTGGCTTCACTGTTGAGTTTAACTTGTTTTCTTACTAACAATCTTGGCTTTAACCAACGTGAGGCCGGAAAAATGCTGTTTTCTTCACATTACCATATATGTTAGTTCTCCAGAGGCTGACTTTATTTTTAGAGAGGCTGATCATTTTTAATCTAAATGAACTGATCAAATCAGCAAATTTTACACAGAGCCATCAGTTTTAAGTTATAAAACTAAAACGATATGTAGGAGATGTAGTAGTTGTTGTTTTTCAAAGTACATCCTGACTAGCTAGTTAAGTTGACATAATTTTTAATAGGTTTTGTGGCCCTCATAGAGTGATTAGACCATTGTAGTGAACAGTCCTAGTCTTCAGCACAGGTTTAAAGACAACTCAAACCCTCACAGAGCCATTTTAGCATTGTTAATGTCAGTCCTAGTCTTCAGAACAGGTTTATTGACAGACCCAAACCCTCACAAAGCCATTGAGGCATTGTTGAAGACAGTGCTAGTCTTCAGAACAGGTTTGTTGACCGACCCAAAAACTCACAAAGCCATTGTAGCATCATTCAGAACAGTCTTAGTCTTCTGAATAGGTTTATTGACCCACCTAATCAGACTTCTGTTATACTGTATTAGCAACGTGGTTCCATTACCACACCTGTAAAAGTAGACTTCAGGTATGAAATTTATAAGCAAACTGTTACTTTGATCAAAATCATCTATAAATCTGCTGCAAGTTCAGCTTTAATAACTTCTGTGGGAGCATGATTTTATAAAAGGTGTGTCCATGATGAAGACAGCGCTTAACTGCTTCCTGTGTTGTGCAGGAGCTGTGCTCCAGACCCCAGTTCATTGTTGGTGGGGCCACAAGGACAGACATCTGCCAGGGGGCTTTGGGTGAGTGAAAAATGCTCTTGAAATTTCAATCTTCCTCTTGACTCATACTTCAGCCATGGTTGACAGTGGCATTGTTTTTGCTTCAGTATCTCAGAGTCAGGAAGTGGCACTCCCCTCTCAATCCCCACCCACTACATCTATCACTGACACAAATATATGATTGGTTGCCTCCCTCTTTAAGCCATTGCCAGAAACAGCCCAAACCAGTTAAAAGGCCTGTTTTTCCAACCATGCTCATAATTAGTTGGGTGTAATTGAATGCTTGAACGCGTTTCTCAATAGGTGTTTTGTAAGTGCCTGTTGTTGTTGACGGGTTGTTGCTTGTACTTCAGTAGGAGTGCTTGTTGTCTTTTTACACACTTTTTACACACACAATAGTACAGAAGAGCACAGTGTAGTAGTGTTCATAGTGTTCAAGTTTATTGAATTATGCATTAATGAAGCACATGATTGATAAATGCAAGATATGCTATTATTTCCATCAAAATTCTTAATAGTACATCAAGTATCATCTGTTCATTTGGGCAACAAGACAACACTCAGGATAGATCAGTTAATCAGAGCCATTTGTACATAAACAGCCCTTTGGCCCTCACCCAAGTGACTGATAAGCAACAAATGGCACTTTGAGACTGATTTGCTCTTCCTGACAATTGTAAAAGGTCTCCTGGTTTCAGGATGATTGTAAACGACTATCTTCTCAGATGATCCTGTAGTGTGGGATGTCTATAATCCAGTCTTTACCCCTCTGATCTTCTCCCAGTGAAGTCAGGGCTGCGCCCCATAGAGAATTGTAAATATTAAACATGTTCAATATTTAGACTCAGTATCCTGTAGTGGGGGGCGGAGCTGATTCTCTGGTGTAAAATGTGACATTATGACTGAAAGACCATCAACCATAGGGGGGCGAGCTGAACTGAACATGTCGATGTGTATAGAAGAAAGCACAAAAAGTACAGCGACTAAATAGTTTAACTGTCATCCACCTTGTTTGTTTACATCTAATTCATGAAAAACATCCGCCTGCTTTTGTGATATAGCAGTTTGCAAGAAACTCCCTCAAGGTTTTGAGGCTTAAGGCTTTGTGTCATGTTTCAGTACAGAGCAGTTGTGTACTGTGGGTGCCTGTTTGACTAACAACGATTAAGGACTGAAGAATCTGTGTAAAATATAATTGTGAGGTGTCTCACATTTTCAACATTGTTTAGGATTTTTTGAATCCTGTAGTGTGAGCCAGGCTTTAGCAGTGTGGCAGTTATAGAACGTTAGAGCGAAAACTTGTCAATATCACCACTCTGCATGCAGATAAGGACATGATTGATAATGATGTCCTTTTATCATGAGTCCATAAATGTTTTGCTTCTTATTTTTACATTTTATCAGATGCAAAACATTGGGACACTCTATATATTGGCATTGGTCCTCCCTATACTCTAAATATCAGCATTGGGCCACTTGCACTCTAAATATCAGCATTGGGCCACTTATACTCTAAATATCAGCATTGGGCCACTTATACTCTAAATATCAGCATTGGGCCACTTATACTCTAAATATCAGCATTGGGCCACTTACACTCTAAAAATCAGCATTGGGCCACTTTACACTCTAAATATCGGCACTGGACCTCCCTGCACTGTAAATATCGGCATCGGGCCTCCCTGCACGGCAAATATCGGCATCGGGCCTCCCTGCACGGCAAATATCGGCATCGGGCCTCCCTGCACGGCAAATATCGGCATCGGGCCTCCCTGCACGGCAAAAATATCGGCATCGGGCCTCCCTGCACGGCAAATATCGGCATCGGGCCCCCCTGCACGGCAAATATCGGCATCGGGCCCCCCTGCACGGCAAATATCGGCATCGGGCCCCCCTGCACTGCAAAAATATCGGCATCGGGCCCCCCTGCACGGCAAAAATATCGGCATCGGGCCCCCCTGCACGGCAAAAATATCGGCATCGGGCCCCCCTGCACGGCAAAAATATCGGCATCGGGCTGCCCGATTTTTCTTTTAAAGTTTGGCAATTGTTAAAATCCTTTTACATTTTGCTTGATTTTTGTTTAAATGTTTAGCCACCATAACTTAAGAGACCATAACAACCATCTGGATACACCTGAGCAAGTACTGAGCTGTGGTTAATATAAGAATAAACAAATTAACTTTCATAATTATGCAGGACTTATGCTAAATATCCTGTCTTATTTTGTTATTTATACTAAAATGATTTATTAAAAAAATAATAATTTATATTAAAATTATTTATACTACAAAAGTAATGTTATGTATATGTGCAGGAGTGTTCATTTAGCACAAATGTAAAACAAACAGACAGACAAGAAAATCAGCCATTGGCTAACTTTGCCCATTAACTGTCATGACTGGCGCAACTTTACTTTATAATGTAATTGATAAGTGTTGTTTGCTGTTGCAATCATATTTCTGCATCATGTCTTCATGTACGAGCATGTGCGTTAACTGCGTTTGTTGGTGTGGGAGGGAAGTTGTTGGTTGCAATGCTCAGGTAGAATTTCCAGTTTGTAATTCGCTGAGACTTAGACGTTTGCTCCTTCATTGCAAAACCTTATTGTTTTAGTTTACAGCAGTGGAGCTCATCCCTCCTCTTACCCACACTACTCTAGTTTACACACACACACTCCCAGATAGAAGACAAACACACACATGGCAGTGGGCAGTGGCTGAAGTACAAAACGGTTCAACCTGAATGTTTCTTACTATGTGTTCAGTGCAAACAATGCTGAAGAATAGAAGAGATTACCTGCAGGGCTGGGTGTGTTGCTGATTGAACCTACAGTGTCTTGACTCATAGGTAAAACATTAGGAGGGGTTACCCTACAAGGCGCATAAGGCTTTTTTTATGACTGACTATATGTGGAAAGCAAATTTGTTGCCTGGCAAAAGTTTGGAGACACCTGATGTTGAAAAGTTTTAAAAACTGTAATACAGTGACTAAAATCAATATTAATAGTCATAAAAGTGCTCAGATCTTGCCATTTTTCTTTGTGACTTTTCTTTCTTAGTGTTTAAAGCTAAAGGAGAGATCTATTGTCAAATTTCATTATCATTCATGGTTCATAGAGCATAAGTTTAGTCTTCCACATGAATCCGGATTAAAATAAAACAAATAACCACACCAACACTGTTTTTGATATGAATAGATAAAATAAAAATAGTAAAGCATGCCAACCCAACAGTGATAATACCTCACAGAGAAACTCTTCAGGAAAAATTAGCATATACACTACCGCTCAAAAGTTTGGAGTTCCCCAGAATATTCCCTAGCACACACTTTTTTTATTTAAGATTTTTTAATTTTTTGTAGCTCTTTTGAGGCTACAATAACATCTACAAATGCTGCTGATGATACTCAATCTTCTGAGATAGGGCAGTCACCATTTTTAGCTCCATTTTAGTGTCTCTCTCAAGCTGACACTGACTTTATAAACTTCAGTACAGCTGTTTACTCTCCACCAGACATTTAGTGCACATTTCACACCAGGCGTCAGGCCAGGAGGGACCTATTGTGGATACATCAAAAAAGGAGATAAATCACTAGAATAATCACATATTTTTCAAATACAGTATACAAGTAAGTTTGTGAATCCTTTAGAATTTTCTGTACACTGGAACCTCAGTTTTCATCATTAATCTGTTCTAAAGTTTCTGATGATAACCAAAACAAATGATAACTGAAGCCATATTTCCCTTAAGACATAATGTAAATCCAATTAATCTGTTCCCAGCACTCCAAAAATACATTTTTATAGAGAATAACTATAGTTTTACAGAACACAATAAGAAATAAATACAAAAGACTAATAAAATGGATAAATGAACATTTAACATCACTCTTACAGGTTTACATTCTGTTTTAGAGCATGCCAGTGTGGTCCAGCCAGCAGCCTCTGTTCTGTACACCCATTCATGGGCACTATTTGTTTTCACATCTGTTTTCAGGTGGTAGCGCTGCAAGCCGTCGCTTTAGTGTGACATGTTTGTTTTGAGCATTAACAACAATAAACAAAGCCATAGAAACAACAAGAAACAAAGCCTGCGAAACAAAGCCAGAATGAACAACAAACGTGGGTGGATGCTTTGGTTTTGTAAAATTTGTGGCGAGTCATGTGGGCACACCCTTGAAAACCAGGTGGATGAATGTTAGCTGGGACAAAATTTCTCCAAAATAAGTTAACGATAACTGAATTGTATGATAAGCTTGGCAAACAATAACTGAGGTTCCATTGTACAGTAGTTGTGCATAAATCTGACCTAAAACTTAACCAGATGGTTAGACAAGTCCTACATGGTTCACAAACTGTCAACCATCGCTGTAAGTACTTAAGACGTTTACAATGAGTTGGCCACAAGCCTGTGCTTGCATTCTTGTGACAAAACTCAGGTAGGAGACTGTGGACTAGCCTAGATGCAAACACTGGGTGTGTCTCTAACAAGGAGAGTAATCCTATTCAATGCAAATGCATAACAGGTCCTGGTAGAGTGTAGGAAGAGAGAGAATGCAGCGAGGTCTTTCAAATAAATGTTCCCATGAACAACACTTGCCTTCTTTCTTTATGATATGCTGTTTGCACGAAAGCCCTCCTTAAACCACAGCTGAAATGTGATCTGTGTGGCAGACAGAATGAGGAGGAGACCTTTCGCTGGCAACAAACACACACACACACACACACACAGCTGGTGTAGCTCAGAGGAAGAGGAACTGCAGCTCTGAGCTTGCGTGACTTTTGTAACCACAGACTGCTGTGTCTGGATTGGCTGAACCAGAATGAATTGTGTGTAGCCGCCTGTGCTTGTAGATAGTGCTTGGATAGGTTCTTCTTGATCCAGGGCTGGACAATGTATTGCTTATTAATTTTTATCCTCGTGCCAATACTGATATCATCAAATGCTGCAGTATGCAAATAAGCTGTCTAACCCATCACTGTGGTGTGAGCATCCAGTTTTGTTCAGACCTGTATGGGTCATGATTGTTGTTATTGATAAAGAATGTGACCAGGTTATTTTTAATAACTAAGTAACAACATTTGAACCTTCATAGCAGTCAACAGAAACATTTCTAATAATGATTATATATTATTTTTACCCTATCCCTGTCCTCTATAGCATGGGGGCCCCACGTGTTGACAACCATGTTTAAAATGGGCTTAGTACACATACATCCAGGCCACTAGGTGTCAATATAATTGACACCACTGTTTCATAACATGAACATGAATCACTGGCTGTGTCTGAATTCAAACCCTGTTTACTGTTCTACTTAGGGTGTTGGTTATTTTGTAATGCTGTCTGAATTCTCAGTGAATCAGATTCCCAATATAGTACACTATATTGTTACCCACAATGCACCATAAATATAATGTACAACCAATGTACACATTTACATTTACCGCATTTGGCAGATGCTCTTGTACAACAGTGCTTTGTTTCCATTAAGAGAATTATCTCAGCTAGTACGGACAGGTTAGAGTCCAAACTACTCTTCAGTTCAGACACTGTTAGAATAAAACCATCACTAATACCTAGAAAGAAGGAAAGACACACAATTATACACAATATAAGAGCATTACAAATCATTACAATAAGTGTTTTAAAGTAGTGCTCTCACTTATATGCTCCACAAAGAGATTGTCTTCAGGCAGAGTTTCCAGAAAAAAATTGAAGATGAATAGAAATGGGATAATAAGTGTTGATCAGTAATAATAGCATTGTGTTAATTAAGTGTGCCTCACAGATATTGTTTTGTTAATGTATTATGTTCAATTAACTAAAATTTTGAATAAATAGACTAGTTGCATTTAATTTAGATTTATTTACTGCCAAATTGACAGATTTGGCTGATTTTATCAGCCTTTTATACTGTGGGCTAAATTACCACTTGTATAGATCCAGTATGTTTTATTATTCAGAGTCCCAATATAAGTAATAGATGTGTAAGAAAATATCAGTACATGAGATTCATAATCCTGTTTTGTTATATACAGCCATATCAGAATATTATGACCATCTACTTACTAGAGGGAATAACCACCCTTGGTTCAGATGACACTAGCAATTAGTCATGGCATGGGGATTAGGTGGTTAATAGGTCAACTGTGGTGTGTCGACTGCTCTGTACCACTCATTGCTCCCCTCAGTAGGACATCACTGTTATGCTGTTGGAAATCTGTTCTCAGTACAACTTCACTACAGCAGTTCTAGAACACTCCATGATAATAGCAGTTTCTGAGGTGCTACCACCATCATGCTTCACGGTATCCTGTTATGCTCCTTTGAACATCAGTCAAATCACGTCCTTTGTCTATCTATGATGATGGTTTTACACTCTGCTTCAACTAGCTGGTGTGCTCTTATTTATACATACACTAATGTGATTTACTGGGCTGAGGTTATTCCAAATCATACTGTTGTGATATGACTGTGTATTATGATGTGTTGATTCTCAAAAAACATTGATTTTAGTCAATAGTTTACATCCAAAAATTCCTCGTAGCGCATCACAGCAAACACATTTCTCACACTTCTCACACGCCGTCAGCCCCAAATGTTTATGGAAAGCGAAAGTAAAGTTTGTCAACTGTCCCCTTAGACTGTATACAGTGAGGAAAATAAGTATTTGAACACCCTGCAAATTTGAAAGTTCTCCCCCTTAGAAATCATGGAGGGTCTGAAATTTTCATCTTAGGTGCATGTCCACTGTGAGAGACTTAATAAATAAATAAAATTAAATAAAATTAAAAAAAGAAGACGACGAGCTGAACAAGCCACTTAACGGCAGCATGACTTTAACCAGCCCGGTAGTAGAGAAGGAGCAGCTATGTCAGTGGTGTGGAGGTATTTCCAGGTGAATGAAGGTGACAAAAGCAGTGTTAATTTCGTTAACGATAATTATAACAAAAAAGATTCGTTTTTTCACGACGAAAACGAGACGAAAACTAAATAAAAACTAATATTTTAAAACGAAAACTATGACTAAACGTATTAGACTTTTCGTCTACGAATAAAAACAAAACGAAAATGTCACAGAATGACTAAAATAATGTTTTTGTCCAGTAATCCGCTTTTAAAATAAACCTGCCGCACGTCTGACTTTCTCAAAGCACGTTAAGCTCCACAGTCACAGTGGTGAAGTTTAACAACACAACGTGCTGACGTCACTGCCGCAACTTCGACGGAAAAGAAGAAGCGATTTATGGAGTAATTTCACTTTCGCTGCCACACAAAACAAAACAGAGCAAAGTTTGTGGATGTAAAATAACTGGGAAAAGCACTACTAACCTCAAGAGGTCCTCAGTTCTCACCACCACGAGCTTTACAGAAAGGTAAGCTAACGTAGTGTAGCTAGCTAGTTCGCTAACGGTGATGATTATGTATATCTGATATGTTTCATTTTTGAATGTTTCAGTGTATAAAGGGGAAATGTGTAATCTGTTATCATTATCTTAGGTGTTTAGATTAAATAGATCACAAACACATCTAACTGGAGCCATAAGACACACATACAGTCTCTGTTTCATTTTAATTGTAAGTATTGATATTTATTAGTACTCTTATTGGTACTTGGTATCGGCAAGTGCTTAAATGTAAGTACTTGTACTCGGTTTTAAAAAATGTGGTATCGGTGCATCCCTAGTATTTTTCTGCACATGGGACAGGACGACTGCACTGTATTAAGGAGAGGATGACCAGGGTCATGTATTGTGAGATTCTTCCCTCAG
This sequence comes from Crenuchus spilurus, assembly GCA_036984385.1. Lineage (NCBI taxonomy): Eukaryota > Metazoa > Chordata > Actinopteri > Characiformes > Crenuchidae > Crenuchus > Crenuchus spilurus. The sequence continues at coordinate 37,042 of BRDA01000268.1, read as the reverse complement.
TTAGAGCTTTTGAAGATGGGTCATGGCTGGGTCTTCCAACATGACAATGACCCAAAGTACACAGCCAGGATAACCAAGGAGTGGCTCCGTAAGAAGCATATTAAGATTCTGGAGTGGCCTAGCCAGTCTCCAGACATAAACCCTATAGAAAATCTTTGGAGGGAGCTCTAACTCCGTGTTTCTCAGGGACAGCCCAGAAACCTGTCTGGAGACGATCTGTGTGGAGGAATGGACCACAATCACTGCTGCAGTGTGTGCAAACCTGGTGAAAAACTACAGGAAATGTTTGACCTCTGTAAAGGCTACTGTACCAAATATCAACATTGATTTTCACAGGTGTTCAAATACTTATTTGCAGCAGTAACACACAAATAAATCATACATTGTGATTTCTAAATTTTTTCTTTTAGATTGTCTCTCACAGTGGACATGCACCTAAGATGAAAATTTCAGACCCCTCCATGATTTCTAAGTGGGAGAACTTGCAAATTCGCAGAGTGTTCAAATACTTATTTTCCTCACTGTATGTTTGTCGGGGAAACAGTGTGCAGTTGATGCCCCTGAAGAACGCTGAGAGTTGAGCTGTTCTGGTTCAGTAAGAACTGTGTGGCATGTGGCAGTACATGTACAAGCAGGCCATTTCTGCGTTCAGCAAATGTCAGAAACCACCTCCCAGCATCCATGAGTTTCTCTGAGAACATCTGTGCTCTTTTTGACCTGTAATCTCTGCTCCATACAGAACAGTGCTAAGTTGGTGCAACTTATTTGTATTAAAAGTGCTGAAAATTAGAGTAGAATTGATTGCCAAATTAAAACATTTCATTTCTTTTGAATCTTGGTGCAACTCAATATTCAAGTAATTGAATATTTGGGTCTAGCCCTAATTATGTTGTCATTGACTGAAAAATACTATAAGAAGTATTAAGAACTTATAAACTTATAAGATCATAAAAAGTAATGATAACATTATATAACTGGCCCGAATCATTTAAGTTGACGTTGTCTGAAAGATACTTCAAAATCTCAATATGCATCTAGATAGTTTTTTGTGTTTTTTGAGACAAACTATATAAACCAGTGATTTAATTTTTTTTTACTTTTAGTTTTGCATGAATAGTGGTCTCTACATTCAAAGTGAATGGAGGCTGCCCTCATAAAGTTCTGGCCAAGTTCTTGCTCACATTTGCTGCATTTATTGGTCCACATAATGCCATGGAATGACTGTGATGACTTCGTCCAAGTCTGGATGTCAGAACACAGCCTCAATTTAAGCAGATTTAAAATGTATCTTGGTGATGATGCTATAATGTAAGTAATTACTGTGAAAATACAGCCAAAATACAACAGAACAATACTGTTTTTGTTCAAATATAGTGAATAGCAATGCCTTAGCAACATATTCTTATGAACAGGTCATGCTAATTACTTTCAAAGAGGCTCATAGGAGCACACACATCCTCTGTTTTGGCATTGCCTACTGTTTATTGTGTTATTTGCTGTTCAAGTGTAAGTAGACTTTCATTAGGGTTATTTGGGGAAGTTTGTGTAATTAAATGTGAAGATTAGCTACAGAGATGACTTTACTGTGTATGTTGGTGGTGTTCAGTATCTGTTTTGCTCAGATATATAAATAAAGAGCAAATGCTGAGCAAAACATGCAAAATCCATGCTGTTCTTCTCTTTGCCGCTACATTGGCATTGAGGAGCAGAATTATTCCTATTGTGATTAAATGACTTAAGTCAAGAATCAGACGTTCTTACTAACTGAAAAAGAAATGGAGATGGCAAATTGATGAGTGAGATGTTGCAATAAACGTTATACTGTTAAATTACATTAGAGGTATTGTAAATTAACAGTAATATACTTGCATGCACTGTGAAATGACCACAAAAGCAGTTATTGTACTCACATACTTTAATTCAATATACAGTAAAACACTTAAACAGTAGCTCTACTGTAAAATAACTGTCTCTGCTCCCAGTTTTATTGTTTATTTACAGTGAATGTTTTACAGTGTATAGTTTGGTCAGTTTTGGCACAAAATTGAAACATGGTAGGTTGTACTGGCTCAGAGTTTAAAAGTCGTGACAAACCTTAATAAACATGACTAGATACAGCCTACGGTACACTGACCATAACTCGTAAATGTCTTCATTGGGCCGTATTTGGTCCGGAATTGCTTGCTTTGTAGGCGTTGTTGTATGAGACGCAGAAGGACTAATGACGATGAAAATGTACCAGAAGAACAAAAGGTGGACATTTTTAGGTGGGTCTAGGCTTACTGAGAACATGTCATGTTGCTGCTACTGGTCCATGAAGATCGATTCATACATTATTGATTGATATAACTGGTCATCATTGTAGTAACTGCCCCTAAAGAAGTTACTGACAGTGAAGCAGACCTGATGTTGCATGTTTAACCAGGATCATTGCTGTGGGTTTGTGTAAACTGTTTAGCAAACGTAGAACACATTTTGTGAGCTGTGTCTACAGATGTACTGCATCTTCCCAGTCTTTATTTGGATAGTGAAAAGGATTTGTGCCAAGTCGAGGAGCTTGTTGGCTTTGAAATGCATTCCTTGAGCCAAGTATGCTCCACTGTGACGTTATGAAATGTGAAGACCAGAGCCGTGATACATTCTCATTGTTCTCAAATGCCACCAAGTTCCTGACTAGCACAACTGCTCTGGGGTGATGAACACAAATAAATAAACCTCACACTTGATGAAGTCAGTTTAACTAGCATTCTTTGCATATTTCACAGCATGACCGTGATTAAGAGCTGCTCATGTGACATGGTGCCTGTGGAATTAAGAAGCGGAGAAGGAAATGTAAAAGTTGTGGGAAGCACGAGGAAAGGCCAGGTTGAACTGAAAAAAAAAAGATGCAGTTCTGCAGGGTTGTACTCAGTTTCTAGGCTAATGCTTTTAAACAGACTGGCAGAGGCAAGAACACACCCAGGTCCTTGTCCCAACCACCTCTACCTCTGACTAGTTTTCAGGCAGGTTTGGGCTTCCTAAAGTCCACCACCATCTCCTTGGTGTTACTGTTGTTCAGGTGCAGTTGCTACAGCAGTCACCTGCTTCTGGAATTCCTCCTCCTGTCCATTCCTGATGCAGTCTACAATGACATTAAAGTCTGAGGTGTACAGTTTGAACAGGAATGTCCCCTCAGGACACAGCCTTGTCTAAGACACAGCCCTGCAGCTGCACAGACTGATGTCCATGATGGATTAATTTGTCTGCATCACCCTAACAGCAGCAGTTGTGTGGTGTTGAACACACTTGAGAAATGGATGAACATGATCTGTACAGTGCTGCTGGATTTTTTGCTGCATCATCCAATCGTACTGATAAGTAAACTGCAGCGTGTAAAGAGGTCTCAAGTGAGCTCCAGGTCATCCGCTTTGCAAGTGTCAGTCAGTCGTCATTTAATGCTTTCATTTGCATTTTCGTGGGGACAGGAACTATACCAAGTAACTAGTACTTGTAGTAACTTGCTTCATATATCAGTTATTCCACTACTAACCCTCTGAAGTCTGAGTGTTTTTCAGACACTCTGATGTAGTCTGACATGGTTTGACTTTTTTACAAATTACACACATCTAAAATTATTTTTCCCAAACTGTTACGCAGTCTTTTGTTAAGCACAACCTCAGCAACAACAATGTCAGAACAGTAAGAATGTCATAAATCTATATTTTGATTAAATCTGCTCTAAACTTAAGACTTTCCAAAAACCTATTTTCAGATGTGCTGATATATTGTGAAAAAACACTCTAAACATTTCTAGCCAAGACTTTTGAGCTCAGAACTGAATAAACAGAGGTGTTGGCTACACACTGGTCATTGTATGTGGTTTTATTTCTAAAGCTTAACAAATGTGAGGTGACACTGTCTCTAACCCTACATTGAATATTCATGAGATAGGTGTGAACACTCAAGGTTAGGTCAAGGTTTTTGTTCAGGTGAGAGCTCTTTTGTTTGATGGGGGTCTTCACACATTCTACACATTCCATGGCTGATATTACACCAATGGAATGTCTAGAATTACTATGTCCTTATCATATGAATGACCGATTGTGCTTGAGTGGGTGGAAAATAAAGAGCAGCTGTCTGAAAAACATGTCTCTGCCTATTTATGCTCCTTAAAAATCTATTTCAACTCGAACTATATATTTAAAAAGTAGACCTTTTAAGGTTTCCCGGGGTATGTTTAATTTTGTTTCTAGCATAACATCTCACAGAGTTATATAAGTGTTTCTGTGATCTCCTGTGGGCAGGAGTGCAGACTCCAGAGGGTTAAACAGAGACTAAACCCAGAATCTTCTATGATTGTGGCCATAGAGTAAGCTATTTGCTGGGACCAAACAATAGAAGAATGTCCCCTGGATGATGAACACTTGGTTGGTCCCCATGAGAAACAAGGGCATTAGTTTTTTCATAGCGTTTGTGCATTAACAACTGTTCCTGCCATCACAAGATCCTTTCTATTTTCTAGCACCTTTTGAGCGATCACCTAGTGCAAGTTGCCCTCTAATGGTATTATGTGGTACTGGAATATATATCATCATTAAACTACACACAAACCTGGTATGGCTCCTACACTATATTTAGCCAAACAAAAATGAATAGCCAAATTCCTGAATACCTACCCAGTGAGCAAATCTCTGAATAGTCCAATAATATCCAGCCCTAGAAAAAATATAAATGTATGTAATATATATGAGTTGAGAATGTTTCTCTGTCTCTTTCTCAGGGGACTGCTGGCTCCTGGCGGCTATCGCCTCTCTGACATTAAATGAGGATGTGCTAGCCAGGGTGGTCCCCAGTGACCAGGACTTTGGGCCTGGCTATGCTGGTATCTTCCACTTTCAGGTATCACTTTACAGGCAGCACTTTTCTTTTGTAGGTGCTACATTATTTCCATATTTCTTCTGCTTCATTCACTCTCTATGTAGGGGGTAACTCTTGCAGTCATATTTCAATCAAAGTTCAGTATAAAATTAATTTGTGCTTGCTTAATTTAAACAGTAACACTCCTGACCGTTTGAATATACATTTATTCTTTATTTGCTGTATTTAACATACTGGAAAAATGTGTAAAAGGGTAAAAGTTCACAAATAGAAGCTAACTCCACACAAGTTTAGTATGGATAAATGTCATGTTTACATTTTGTTCTTGTAATAATTGTTAATTAGAAAATCAAGAAAACGTGTAATTTTACCTTGTTTGCTCAAATATTTGCATAATCTGTATAAATATACTAGTTCATCTCTGTGGAAAAAAAAAGTTTTTGTTCATTTTTATTCATAGTTTAATTCAAAAGGGTAAACTCATGTATTTTAGAATCATTACACATATTATCTCAAGTATTTGTTGTTTTAATGTTGATACTGTTTGAAAAGTAATTTGGTTACACTCCAAATTAAATACAATGGTAACCCTACTTACGAGCATCCCTACTAACAAGTATTCCAGGTAACGAGTCGAGATCTCAGAATATTTTTGTTCCAGGTAACGAGTAAAATTCCAGCTAACGAGTATTTTTCTTCAAGTATGCCAAACCGCTAGGGGCACTGCGGTTGTAGCATCTCCTAGATGCTAGCGTAGAAGAAGAGGTCAGTCAATACCTTTGACCGCTGTCCAGTAAAAGTGCCTGTTGAAAGCGACGCTAAGGTAGCCAAAGGTAGTGAACAACAAAGTTAGATACATTTTACTTTTACTTTTCATATGATAAGTGTAACCATGCCATACATATACGCCCGTCCTCCTGTCCTCCTTAGCCACCAGCCTACACAAGCACCGTCGGTCTCCCTCTCATTAGCGGCCAGCCTACACGAGCATCGTCGTCGTCTCGTTTATGTTTTAAAAAAGCCATATAAACACATTATTTAGCATATTAAAGTATACTGTATATTGGCCGGCTGACATGGATTAATCAGTTTTACATGTAATCTTGTGGGGAAAATGCATCCAGCTAACAAGCATTCCAGCTAACGAGCTCGGCTCCTGCACGGATTAAACTCGTAAGTAGGATTACCACTGTATTCTAATAATGAGATTCCTGATTTCAGATTATCATTAGTTGTAAGTAATCTGATCCACAGTAAAACAGAAAAGGCTAGAAATGTCACTTTGTGTAATGAATATAAAATTGGTCAGTTTACCTTTTTTCAGTAAATTATGAATGCAAATGAACTTTTTCAAGAATTTTGTATTTGACAAAAAACAATTTAAACAATTAACCCAGAAATCATATGCACATATTTTCACTTTCCTTAGTTATAAACAAATAAACAAGCAAACTAACTAAAATAATTTAATGGAGGATGAAAATGATCCTGATTAGAAGAAACAGGAGAAGGCAGAAGTGCCAGACTTCCATGAGGCTTTAAAGGTCATGGCAAAGCAGCCGTTTTGGGGTGAAAATGTAATGTCAGTGGTGATTCACCGCAGAAAATCTTGGCTGTGTTAACCTGCTCTGAATCAGATAAGCCTGCCTCTGGGTTACTGTATATGTGGGAGTTGTGCTCTTTTAAATTCACAGAAAAGTGATGACTACTGGGTAGGGGCCCACATTTTAGCTTAAAAGAAAAGTTCACCCAGACATAGTTACATATTTGCCCACTTACCTCAGAGGTAGATGGTTGCCTAAGACATGTTTGTAGTCTTTCTTTAGTTTAGAACTGGAACTGTCACCTAAAATAGCCTAGTCGCTTCTGACAAAATACATCACCAAAGCTTCTCTCAACCTACTCACGTTTCATCCAGATCTTAATGAAGGTCTCACAGACTAGTCGATGAGGACTCAGTATGATGTCATGTGAATTACAGAAATTAAAGTTACAGAAATTACAGCAGCCACTTCAGACAGCAGCAGAGCGGTTAGAAGACAAGTCCTCTGTGTTTATGATGGTCATTATTACTAAAACTCATAGCACATCATGTCTTGAGATGCAGCATTCTGCTACACAAGTTTCTGTTAAGAATTTAAGATGCAGTTTTGTTGATGTATTGTGACAGAAATGACTGGACTATTTGCATGACTATTGAGTTCTGTTGTTAGCATCATTAGCCTCACAGCTCCAGTTCTAATGTAAGTCTTGACTGATGAGATTTGGCACTTTGTTGATGTAAAATATGAGACATTTTAAAAAGCCCATCTGCTCTTTCTTTTGTAGTTCTGGCAGTTTGGTGAGTGGGTTGACGTAGTCATTGATGACCGGCTGCCAGTGAAGGATGGTAAGCTGCTGTTTGTCCATTCTGAAGAGGGCACCGAGTTCTGGAGTGCCCTGATGGAGAAGGCCTATGCTAAGTAAGTGTGAGCGCTACTGTTTAAAACTTCATTGTGAACCACAGGGTGTGTCTGGTCATCCAGTTACACAACGCTTTGCAAAAATGGACAAATTAGAAGCATAAATTAGGGAATTTTTGTTTGCTGCAATGTTTCACATATGGGCATCACACTTTTATATATCTGGCCACCTTTAGATCATCAACATTAGCCTACATCTAGGGTGAGTAATTATTTAAATCAAATAATTAAGGTGAGGTTTAGGTATGAGGTTGAAGTTGGGTTGTGAGTCATTAGGGACCAGGGCTGCAGGTAAGAGAAGTGCTTCAGTCCCCTGAACCAGCAAGAAAAGTCTATGGTTGAAGTGCCCTTGAGCAAGACACCTAATTCCCAGTGGCTCACCAGGCACTGCAGCAGGTGGCTGCCCACTGCTCTGGGTAGGTGTGTGCTCGCTGACTCCTAGTCTGTCAGTCTGTCTGTCTGTCTGTGTGTGTCTGTGTCTGTGTGCTGTGCTGTGCCCACTAGTTTTTGTGTGTGCGTGTATTCACTTCAGACGGGCTAAATGCAGAGAGCAATTGCAATAAAATGTAGCTCACTTTACAAACTTGAAGCACAAACAGACTATCTGGTATCAAAAGCAATATTTACACAGTTGTGCACATGATATAATCATTTTTTGGACTCCAAACTCCAGATATTACTCATTTAGAACCGGAGCTGTGAGGCTAACATTGCTAACAAACAGTGGAACTCAATAGTCACCCAAATTAACTAATTAAAACCCAAATTAGCACAGTCTTTTATATAAAAATACATCACAGATTGGTGGTCTAATGGTTTAGCCTATTATTTGCAAATTTGCAGTGGTTCTGGTAGATTATCGTATATCAGACCTCTTTCAGTATGACGTGCTGTGAGCTGTAAAAGTTAACAAACTCACTGCATAGCTGAAAGCTGTGGCCTGAAACACACTGACTAGATTCGGATTCAACTTTTTTCTAATGTGATTTGGAATTTGACCTCTGCATTTATCCCATCTGTGCATGTGCCTGAAGTGGTGGGCAGCCCTATCCATGGTGCCCAGGGAGCAGTTGGGGGTTGGGTGCCTTGCTTAAGGGCATTTCAGTCATGACCTGCCCCGGGATCGAACCGACAGCCTTCCAATTACAAGACCACAGCTGCCCCCGTGTGTGAGACTTGCAAGGCCAATATTATTAAACAATAGACATCAATTGTCACCTAAATAGTCAATTTGTTTATTAAAATACATCAACAATACTTCTCTCAACACTGCTCAAGCTGCATTCAGATCTAAATTAAAGGTCTTATAGACTAATTAAAGCATTTTAAACACTATGATTTTGGACAATTATAAATATGAATAGGGTGCCTGAAATGGCTGGCACTTCACACAGATGCTATTTTTGTCATAGAGGACATATTATGAAAACATAAAATGTGTGTTCAGGATAGGGTTCAGGATAGGGCTCCACTTATTGCCTTATTCTCCTTATTGGGGACTTCGTTTTGAACTGTTGTTGGCCATTTTACATTTACACATAGCTAGATTCAGAGACAAAAACAAATCCTGAACAGTGTCAGAAAACTGGAGAGTGGATTATTTTGTCGATGATTATTTTTGATGACAACATTCAACTAATGTTGCCGAAAACATGAACTTGTGCTTTTATCTTCAAGCGAAACCTCTGCTTCAGTGAGTGAAAGTGTATAGCTTTCCCAAATGGGCGAAAATTTTACCACTGAAAATCAGGCTGTCTGCTGGGTCTCTCCTTCTCTTAACCCCCCGCTCAGGAATGTGAAACATTCACACCTGGCTGCTGCTTGTTGTTATGCAAAAGCACGCCTCCCCCCCTGCCTCTCTCACAGAGACAGAACTGATTCTCACAGTCAAGATTTTACTCTTCCCACAAAGTTTGAAGGAAAAAAATATTTATATATAATTATAGAGCAGGAATCATGCTGCACACACACACACACACACGTGAGCCCAGCTGAGCGGCCGGCCGGCCGCCGAACACACATGAGCTTCTGTGAAAGCTGATCCACACTGAAGCTCAGTTGTACAGAAAAAATAAAGCATATTTCGTTGTTGTAATGTAGAATAGTAATTTCAGTGGAGACTGTCACTGCTTGTACATACTCTGTATGTAATACTATCAATTCTATTTTATTTGATATGAATGGGACGGTAAAGCTCTTCACACGCTATTCAAACCTGCTGTACTGTATACACAGGAAACTTCTAAGTAACATATATTATACATCTTATTATTCTTCTGCACCTGGTGTGTAACTCTGTCTTATTTCAGTGGAGTAAAGTCACTGCCAGCTGCTTCACGCGCGCTAATTCAAACTGAAATAAACGCCGAGCCGAGCTGAGCTGAGCTGGCCGGCCGGCCGGCCGAACACACGTGAGCTTCTGTGAAAGCTGATACACGCTGAAGCTCAGTTGTATAGAAAAAAATAAAGCATATTTCGTTGTTGTAATGTAGAATAAAATGTAATTTCAGTGGAGACTGTCACTGCTTGTACATACTCTGTATGTAATACTATCAATTCTATTTT
>BRDA01000268.1:14330-26432 GCA_036984385.1 Crenuchus spilurus | reverse complement strand
ATGAAAATATTACATTTCTACCATCATAGCGGTATACGGTATACATACATTATTACATATACATTTATTTTAGTAAAGACAAAAATAATAATAAATTGAAAGATTTATTTACAATAATACTACAAAGAAAAAATACAAAACCAATATATACTTACAAACAAACACATTTTATAAAATAAAATAAAATGTATAATATTACATACACAGTATGTACAAGCACTGACAGTCTCCACTGAAATTACATTATATTTATACAGAACACATAAAAAACAAAACCAGAAGAGACCTGGTTGTCCCAGCAATCATTTACATAAGAATAGTTGGCAGCTGATGGCCCATCAGAGGGAGGGGGGAACAAGAATCTCAAAAAACCTGGGTCTACCACTAGAGGGAGAGGGAAGAAGAATCTCAAAAAATCCTGTGGAATGCTAGTGTTAAATCAGTTTTTTTGTGCTGTTAGGATCTTTACTTTGGACCGGATCTGTATCTCTAAAACCTTTTGACTGGATTGAGAAGTTTTTGTGATGTATTTTAACAGAAACATCTATTTCTGTGACTCTTAAATTGTAGTATTTGTTAGCAACGTTAGCCTTGCAGTTGCAGTTGAAAATGGGCAAAATATGGACTGTAAACATGTTGACTGCTCAGATACATCTTGGTTACATTCTTTGAAGATTAGGTTTAGGTATTAGGTTTAAGTTTGGGGAATATTCAGGTTGGAATCTTCAAATGATCTACAGTAAATGTAAAATAAAGGCCAGGAATAAGAATTGGGTATTAGTTAAGCTGTTAGTTTTAGTTTGTATAACCCAGCAGTAGCAGTCCTGAGCCCTGCTGATCTCTGCTGTGTTTGGCAGGGTTAACGGCTGCTATGAGGCTCTGTCTGGAGGCTCCACCACTGAGGGCTTTGAGGATTTCACTGGTGGCATTGCTGAGAGCTACGACCTTCGAAAAGCTCCACCAAACATGTTTGATATCATCTCAAAGGCCCTGGAGGCTGGAGCTCTGCTGGGATGCTCTATAGACGTGAGGCATTCGACTGAATTTACTGCTCATTGGCTGGCATTCACATGCCTCGTCTGAATGAACCATTCATGTGCTGTTTGTGCTCCTAGATCACGAGTGCGGCTGATTCAGAGGCGATTACCCGCCAGAAGCTTGTGAAAGGACACGCCTACTCTCTTACAGGGGCTGAGGAGGTACAAACCTGTATAATGACACAAGGGTCACGATTCAGTGTATTGCAATGTTTTAAAACTAATTGTAGAAGCTCTGCTTGTTTACATTGGAGTGGAAGAGTCTATTGGTTGAACAGAGATTAGCACACTGCCATCTAGTGGTTGGTGGTTTAAACAACACAGAATTAACCACTAGTTACATGTAAAGTGTTCATTTGAGCATCCACCCATCCAAAATATGTAAAACATCCAGTATATGTATGGAGAACAGTTTGTATGTTTTCAGTTCTAGATTCTGCTCTTTGACTTGTTTAGGTTCACTACCGTGGTGGACGACAAAAACTGGTGCGGATGCGGAACCCCTGGGGACAGGTGGAGTGGACTGGAGCCTGGAGTGACAAGTACTTTACAGCAATAATCACCAACACTGACTAAATCTGCCCTTTTAACTGTTTTAATATGCACTGATGAGCCAGAACATTAAGACCTTATTCACAGATAATGTGAATAATACAGATTATCTCTGTATATTATATATATTATCTCTGCATATTATTAACACCAGCACTTGTGGAAGTCTGGGATATGTAAGACCAGGTCCTTTAGATGCTGGTCCTTTAGATTTACCACACTGCAGAGGTGCCAGGTACAATAGTACACCTTCAGAGGTCTCGTAGATGTTTGATGGCCTGGGGAGGACCAGAAGCACATGAAACATGCTATATAGACAAAAGTATCCTGCTTGTACAGCTTCTGTCTCTACTATCCAGGGAAGGTTTTCTTTGGCGCACTGCTGTAATGATTTGATTGCTTTCAGTCACAAGAACATTAGTGAGGTCAGGATGTTGGATGGTCACCACCACCACCTCATTCCCAATTCATCCCAAAAGTGCTGGGTGGAGCAGATAGCATAGTTCCACCTCTCCACTGCTCAGTGCTGTGGGGCTTAATACCCCTCTAGTCCACACCTGGCATTAGACATGGTGCATATAGGTTCATGTTTAGTCCTATTTTATTCGCAATGCTTCTCTACAGGGAAACAAGCTGTGTGTGTGTATTTGCGTCAGCAGTGAGTGCAACGTAAAGCAGCTGAATACATTTATTAGAAGTGGTGTCCACAAACATTTAGACATGTAGTGTATTAGCCTATTGGTCTTAATGTTTTGGATCATTGGTGTACATTAAATAATACAGTAAATGAGTTTGACAGGACATGTGCAGCAGCAGAGGCAGAATGTGGTACTGTTAGAGTGAGGAGTGATAAATGCTTTCTCTCCTGTCTCTGCAGCTCGTCTGAATGGAACTACGTGGATCCTTCAGAGCGGCCGAGTGCCAATGCAGAAGATGGAGAATTTTGGTAACACTAGTGGCTGGAATATTCTTTCAGAACCTTTCAGATGACATCTGCACCCGCCGTCTTCAAATCTAAACCTTGAATCCAGTCTCTGGATCTGGATTGTGTGATTTCTGCTAGTCAGTTGAACTGTTGCTGTAATTGATTGGCCACTTATCACCACGCTCACCAGTAATTACAAAACTCTGAACTGGAATACGGATTCAAGGTCCTGATTTGAAGACCAGGGGGCCTATACAGTCAGCCTGCTATAGCAAACAGGAAACTGATTCTTTTTTAAATAAAACAGTCTGTGTCACATTAGAGAAAATGTATTAAAATGACAATTAAATCAAGTGAATTCACTTTTACAGCCACATTTTTTAATTATTAAAATCTTCCTAAAATAATTTTTCATGTAAATAAATTCATAATTAATCGTTACATTTTTTTTTTTGCATATCTAACACAATAAATATGCCCCCTCCTCTGGCCTGGTTCATTCAATTGGTAGAATTGTGGATCAAACATGCTTTTCACAGATTTTGAAACTGTCTAAATAGATCAAAGCTCTTTATTTGAATAATGTTGATATTAATCTAAATTCATTTAATGCAAGTTGAGTAAATTTAAAAAATGCTACACGAATATTAGTCCCAAATATCACAAATGAGAATTTTTTATTTTTGTTTACATTTTTAAAGTATTCTATATTATATTTTATATTGCATACGTCCAAGTGTTATATGAATTGAACGTAAAATACAAATGAATAGACTTTTTAATTTTAAAGTTCTTCAGTGTGGCTTACAGTTCATTAAATATTGAATATTTTGAATATTACCTTTTGAGTTTAAGTAAATTACTGTTCAAATAGTATCAACATAAAAAAAAACTATTGAAATTTCACTTTAGCTGTAATGAATGTAAACTGACAGTTTTAATGTTTTAAATTCAATTATGAATTTTCTTTAGTAATAATCAGTGTTGGTATCAGCCCTAAACATGCAGTCGTGCTGTCGTTTATAATGAAGTGTTTGTTAGATTCAGAATGTCACTTTCTGTCTTTTGTGTCCAGGATGTCATTTAATGAGTTTCTGCAGCAGTACTCGCGTGTAGAAATCTGCACGCTGACCCCAGACGCCATCACCAGTGACTCTGCCAAGCCCTGGAGTGTATGCAACTACAATGGCTCCTGGAGGAAGGGCTCAACAGCAGGCGGCTGCAGGAATAACCCCTGTAAGAGCCAGTGTTCTTATTGCGTCTGTTTAATTCAATCTTTGCATAAAAGTCATATTTAGAATATTAGTGACTTAATAATTAATAAGTAATTTAGTCAAAACTCCAAATGAAATATTCTAATCATTTGAGAAGCTGGATTTCTGATTTTCATGAGCTGGTCAGCAGTAAAGCATAAAAAGCCTGAAGTATGTCACTTTATGTAAAATGAAAATACACAGTAATAATAATAAATATATATATATAAACTTATTCAAAGACTTATTTTACAAAACATATTCAGAATGCGGCAGCACTGATAATCACATGCACCAAGTCCACTGAGCATGTCATACCTTTGCTGATCCAACTGCACTGGCTCCCACTATCACATCGGATTAACTTTTAAAATCTTACTACTGACATTTAAGGCACTTCATAACCTATCCCCGGATTATCTGACAGACCTTCTTCAGTTTTATACTCCTTCCCGCTCTCTGTGATCCTCTTCAGCAGGCCTTTTGGCAGAACCAGCCATTAATCTTAACACAGTGGGTGGCAGGACCTTCTCCTATGTGGCACCCAAAATCTGGAATGCGCTTCCCACTCATATTCGAACATTGCATTCCATTGCAGAATTTAAAACGGCTCTTAAAACGCATCTTTTTAAATTGGCCTAATCACCTTAACACATTTTATATTTATTGTTCTGTTTGTGTATTATGGTGAATTGGTTATTGTAGCTGTAAGAACTAAATGTATGTTTTATTTTTTGTATTGGTTGATGTACGGTGACCTTGAGTGTTATGAAAGGTGCCAACAAATAAAATGTATTATTATTATTATTATTATTATCTAAAAAAAAGGTTTTATTCAGAATTTTATTGAAAAAGGTAAACTATCTTCACTATTCAATGAGTATCAGCAGTAAAACAAAAAGGCTTGAAATGTTTCTTTACATGTAATGAATATAAAATAGATGACAGTTTTACCTTTTTTAAATTACATGATGAACACTTATTATTACACTAGCTTATTTATGATATTCTAATTTTTGCAGAAAAATATTCATATTAACACTCTAGAACATAAAACTCCATCCAGGCCGAGGGTGTGACGATGTCTACACCTTACAAATTCATTTATGTACACAACAAGGTCTGCCACACCCTGCCAGGCACAACATTTTTGTTGATCCACACTTGTTGCCTGGCATCAACATTGCTAACACACTAAAATATAACATTGTTATTGTTCACATCCTGTGGCATTAATTCTTCTGCACCGTGTTGATGTATTAACTCCTGATAGTAACTGTGTTTGCTGTTTACATAAATAATGTAGAGGCTTTGTGTGGTAGCCAAAGTTCATAGAGAAACGAGGGAGGATGCAGAGGTCAGAAGAAGGTGTGAAGAAGAAGAGCCGGTAGCTTCAGATTAAATATTTGCAGACATATTTTCCAAAGTTAATAGAAACACATCCTATTGCTGACAACTTCATACACTGCACTCTGCCAAGCTTTGAGAATGTTATTGGTTTGGTACAGTGCTTTAGATTGATGCATGCTTAGTTATCTGGGTGGTTCATCCAGATGAACCGGTCCAGTCACACACTGTTGTCCTCTGCTGGAAAGTTACTTAGTTTCTTTGGAACTGGAGCAGAGACTCAAAAGGTAAAAGATGTCTATTACCCACCAAGTCTGCCTGAGGTCTGCAACAAGATCTCTAAATAGGCCTCAACTCACACACCTTTCTCCAAAAATCCCCTGAAGGTGATGCATGACCACCCCACCCTGCCCCTTTCCAGATGTCTGAAGGAATCTTTAAACTAGTGAGCATGTTTTTTTATAAACACACAAACAACAGGGAGTTATGATGATGTAGGACCTGCATTACATTTCCAACAGACGGTATTTCAATATTGGGGGCAGTATGGGAAACCAACACCATAGTACATTTCAAAAGGAGCAACATTTCAATGACTGAGGCCAGAATAGTGAGCAAAACATTTCCACTTTGGTGTGTTAAAAGCTCTGTACCATTCGCTGGAGTCATTGTTCCCCTCTGGCATCAATGGCCCATGTAGCACCACTGTCACACTGTTGGGAGCAATTTTTTCCCCTCCCAATGTAATAGTAGCCAGTTAACCCATCCCATTTGTTAAGGGCTCTTCCCATCACTTTGCAATGTCCCTGACTCTAGGAAGGTGAAGACATGTACAAGCCTCCTCCGCTGAGCCACTCAAGGCCTGAAATCCCACAAATTTAGTTATTTTGGGCATCAGTCACATCACGTCCTTTGTCCAACTGACTGGTGTGCTCACTTATTTACACATACAGTAAACCCTGTTATGTAGCATCTGTGATGTCCTGGGCCGAGTTCATTCCAAAAAAGGAGTGGTCATAATATTCTGGTATAACTATTCTGGAAAAGCAGGTCTAATACAATTTTTATTTTTCCAATTGCTACCAATACATATCACGGTTGGAAAGCCAAAGCACTTGGAGGAAAGTGCAGGATCCCAAGCACTGATGCATCAGCTAACGGACACCTGAGCCAGCAGGCATTACTTGATAGTGATGGGGAGAGAGCTCCATCTACCCACCATAGCCAATTTAGCTCTCTCAGCCTCGTGATACTCTTCACCTTAGTCCGCTCATCCTCCTGGAAGCCCACCAGAATACAGTTAATACTGTTAAAGTCAATGAGCAGGACAGTTTGCAAGACCAGTGCACCCAAGTGCTTTGACTAATTCATTCAAAAAGATCAAAACAAATATGGCATAGCTTAAAGGCACTTTTCCATTGTAGCTTTTTTCTGTTTCTGTCTTAATTAGCAGAAATCAAAGTCTGCTATAGTTTTCATAGATTTTCCTCAGAAGTTTTGCTCTTTACACTGACACCCACAGCTAGTTTCAGCTGTACATACATTACACTTACTACAGAATCTTATCTTCATTTTTTACTGAATTTCATCCACAGGTGGATGGATTGCTTCAGATAGATTTCCACACACTTCTGATGTATTTTTCAGGACCTGTTTGGAGTTTTACTTCTTTAATTTATAACAGTAGCTGTGAGGATAGCCAGGGATAGTCCAGTAATCTGTTTAGATTAGACCTGGGGGGTTCCATTGTAGTTCCTTCTTTTACAGGAGCTCCTCTGTGTTTTTTATTCATTTCTAGATTCACCCTGCCTGTTTTTCCCCTTTGTTGTCCAACACTGAATGATATTGTTTTTTTCTTAACTGCCTTAACTGGGCCAAATTTGGTCTAGAATTGTCTGCTCTTTGGGAGACGCCTCCCTTCCACTCCCTGACAAACTAATCTAATCCCCATAGAGCAGTAGCCCTCACACAACAGTCAATGTGTTTTAGGACACAGTATGTCTTACCTATGAAAATTCACAAACTTGTGTAGCAGAATGCTGTGTTGGCCATCATGAGCACCTGAGTCAAGTAGGAAGTGCTGATGTATGCAGTGACTGTCATAAATATGGAGGAATCTGATCCAGAATCATTCTTTCACCAGCCTTGCTATTGTCTGAAATAACTGCCTGTTGGGGAGAAGCTTTCTTAAGATGGCATTCGGCTGAATTATTTGCTTTTTCTTAGTTCACATCGTCATACTGTGTCCTAAACCACATGCTAGTCTGTCATAGACCTTCATTTAGATCTGGATGCAGTTTGAGTGGGCTGAGAGAAATTTTGGTGATATATTTTGATGGGAATGTCTAAGCTATTCTAGTGAGTTCAAGTGAGATTTCTGGGTAAAGCATTTGTTTAAAATGGTCTTGGAATGGCTGAGGTTTATGCCAATGCTAAACAGCCACCTGAACTCTGTATGTATTTGGCTATTAGACATCTAACATGGGTCTATCATTGGTAGTCATTTTTTTCTCCTGAATTTTTGCTTTTTCACTAATTTGCTTCACTTTTACAGACACGTTCTGGATGAACCCTCAGTTTGTGATCAAGCTGGATGAGGAGGATGATCCGAGTGGATGCAGCATGGTGGTGGGCTTGATCCAAAAGAACCGTCGGCAGATGAGAAAGGAAGGGGAGGACATGCTCACCATTGGCTATGCCATCTACGAGGTCAGAGAACAGTCCTTCTTGCATCCAGCTGTAGTGTGCCTTGTCAGTTTAGTAATTCCCTTGCTTTATATACCACATTATCAACATGAGCTGGCAGAACTTTATAGGAACAAAATTCGTCAGTTGTTCTAATTATAAACAGTAGAAACCTGCATTTTAGCCAAGTTTCATCACTTTATATGTAAGTCCAATATAGCAAGCACATAAGCAAGTCCATTTGAGATTACTTAACAAAGTATTGTTTAATTACAATACACTGGCTGATTTAGTTTTTACAGGCACATTTACA
Organism: Crenuchus spilurus; assembly: GCA_036984385.1. Classification (NCBI taxonomy): domain Eukaryota; kingdom Metazoa; phylum Chordata; class Actinopteri; order Characiformes; family Crenuchidae; genus Crenuchus; species Crenuchus spilurus. The sequence goes on along the minus strand of BRDA01000268.1, from coordinate 18,320 downwards.
GGCAGCCTTATCAGTGTGGCTCCAGTAGAACAATGTTAGAGCTCCCCCTAGTGTCAGTGCCATCACTCTACATGCAGTTTTATCAGTGTAGCTGCTGTAGAACAATGTTAGAGCTCCCCCTAGTGTCTGTGTCACCACTCAACAAGCAGCCTTATGAGTGTAACTGCTGTAGAACAAGGTTAGAGCTCCACCCATGTGTCTCCCCACCATGTGAGCAGAGTAATGGGCAAAACATTTGGTGTTGCTGTATGCCAAGCAATAAGAATAAAACTATTGAAGCGGTACATCATGTTACTGGACTTGCAGCTTGATTGTTTATTCAAAAAAGCCTTTTCCATCAGCCTTTATCACATTTCAAATTTAACAATATTCTAACTTTTGTAATCCATCTTAATTTCTTAATTTCTAACCCATCTCATTTAGGGAATCTATTTTTTTGTGCATTTTTTAAATTTTCACCAAAAAAAATTCACTTCAGACAAGTATGTGATGATTTAAACCTGTAGTTTGGTAATTTGTGTGATGTAAACTTGTTAGCTCTATTAGCCTCATGGCTCCTTTGCAAAAACAGAGCATCAGACATGTTTGAACTGATGGGAATTGAAGGTTTTCTCTGAGCTGTCCTTTAAAAGTACAATTGCAGGAGCGCTTCAGGGTAGAAGCTGAGAATCTGCAGCCTAAGAAACAGAAGAATGAAGGATGGGAGGGGAAGGACAGGACAAAAATGGCATGTAAAAGAGAAAGGAACAGAAGATGTTTTAGAGCTGAGAAGGGAGGAGTGTATGTGTGAAGATAAATCAACAGACGTTTTCCAGAGAGGCTATTATTACATACCGGAGTACAGTACTCGCAACACAATGCTGTTAAACATAACAGAGAATGAAGCACCAGTCTTTTAATGTAAACTAGAGATTGACCTGTTTTTGGCTGTGACTGAGTCGATATTTAACATTTCTCTGATTAGTAGAATCAACACTTTTCAATGCTGATAACATTTTATTATTTATGTACATAACTGACCAAGATAAAAAATAAAAATAAAACATCTGTATTCTGATATGTATGTCACACCCACAGCTCAATTTCGTTCACAGAAATGTTGAGCTAAAGCTCAAAGCACTTTTTATAATGTTCTAATATTACGCTGTATTAATTTAATTTAATCATAAGAGAGAGCTGTGTCTTTATTTTTCACACTATAAATATCAAATGTATCGTCATTGGTTAATTACTAATCATCAGGTCATCAGAGATAATTACTAATAATTGTATTATTTAATAATTGTATCTGCCTTGGAAAAAAAAAACCCAAATCAACCCTGAACATAAAGTATTAATTAAAAATGTATGCTTTTTTCAATAATTGATATAGTATTGCTAATAATAACTGATCAGGGTTATAATAAAAGAGTTTTTTACTGTACACTTTAAACATACAATCAGATGCATGTTATGGTCAAATCGGAACATAATCCACAAATTCAAAATCTGTACAATAAGTTCACTTTTTACACACCACACTCATCTGTGTGTTGGTGTAACAGCACTAATGGCTTTACACCATCTGATCCAGTTTATTTGCTGTGGTGGCTATCAAGCTGCTTTTTTACATTCAGGCAATAAAATGTAATATTTCTGACCTCTAGTGGTTGTTTTGTAGCCTAACATACCTCTACTGATTGTTAGAGATGACACAACTACATTGTGTTAAGTTCAACAGCTTCTTCATTAAGATATAGTGACTTAAATGTGCTTTACCAAATTGTTGAGTAGAATGGTTTAATGTTGATAATGTTTGAAGAGCAATTTACTCAAATGAATCATTTGAGGTTCTGGATTTCAGATTTTCTTGAGCTATAGGCCTAACTGATCAACATTAGAACTAAAAAAAAACCCGCTTAAAATATGTCACTTTACGTGTAATAAATGTAAAATGTACAGGGGTTAGACAATGAAACTGAAACAGCTGTCATTTTAGTGTGGGAGGTTTCATGGCTAAATTGGACCAGTCTGGTGGCCAATCTTCATTAATTGCACATTATACCAATAAGAACAGAGTGTAATAATTACAATGCGTAATTAACATAAGCGCTAAACAATCAGTAAGAAAGTAATAAACTTATTCTGAACATTATAAACTTATTTATATAAACTTAACTGAATAAACTTATTCTGAGCAAAGCAGCCAATCACGTGAACAGGAGTCAATAAAGTGTATTATTGTGCTACAGAAAGGGCGGAGATTATAGACGGCCAATCAGGCTCAGCTGTGGAAAGTGCTTTAAAGAAAGGCCTTAATTATGCATTATTAGTACTTTGCCTGCAGTGAAGCACAGGCTATGGAAATAAACTTTTTAAAAATCTGATTTAACAGTAAAATGAAAGTGGCCTGATGTCCACTAGTTATAATATTTCAGAAGAAAATAATTTATTTGCGAAGCATATGGGACTGGGGGCGGGACTAAATGTCATTGCTGATGGGAGCAGGATTTAAAAATCAATCCCACGCCGACCTCTCATCCAAACCTTTGACTGGTACTGTAGACTGAGGTTGGCTTGTTGTGTTATATAGATGGAAGGGTCTGTTGTTTATGTGAAATTAACACTTTGCCTTTTTTTTGCCCCACAGGTGCCTTCACAGGTAAGATTCACTCCATCGTCCTCCTAAATCACTTCAGGCCATGCTCTCCTCCCTGCCTTCTAATGAACTGTTTTGTTGTTCAGTTTAAAGATCAGAGGGACGTGCACCTGGACAAGAACTTCTTCCTGACACATGCTCAGAAGGCTCGTTCTGAAACCTTCATTAACCTGAGGGAGGTCAGCACCAGGTTCAAGCTGCCTCCTGGAGAGTACCTCGTGGTCCCGTCCACCTTCGAGGCCAACCAGAATGGGGATTTCTGCTTGCGTGTCTTCTCAGAGAAGCAGACCGATACACAGTAACTATACCAAACTCATACAGTCCATCATGCTAGCAGATTTTTTACTTTTCCATTCAGTGCAGCAAACTGTTCCAGTTTTAATCTGGACTGAAACTTTGGGCTGTGTCTACAGTTAGATTTTTTAAAACTATTCTTTTAATCAGCCTTTATTGTTATTTATATTTTGTAGTGTAACACATTATGATTGCGTATGTGTTCATTGTAGATTTTTTCCCCTCACAGGCCGTGTGATGACCCTGTCGATGCTAAATTAGTAGATGTGAGTTTGCCTTTTAATCATTTTACTGAAATCACCTGCACATCTCCTGTACTAGAGACCCCAGCTAGTGTTGAGCCTTTTTAAACACTGCGTTCACTCATTGTCCACACCTGCCTTCTGGGTCCACCTTGTAGATGTGATGTCAAAGACTGGAGCTCTGCAGTTTGTTTGGGTTCACTAGTCCATTGGTGCCTACAGGATGCAGTTAGTGAACTATTCTAAGTCCTGCAGTAACACTGAGTTGTTCAAAACCACTACAAGTTTCTGATACACTCATATCAGAGCAGTCTGGGCGGCACGGTGGCTTAGTGGTTAGCACGTTCGCTTCTCAGCACTGAGGTCTTGGGTTCGAGTCTGCATCTGAGCGGAGTTTCCATGTTCTCCCCGTGTCTGTGTGGGTTTCCTCCGGGGTCTCCGGTTTCCTCCCACAGTCCAAAAACATGGAGATCAGGTGAATTGGCTACTCAAAAAAAAAAAAAAAAAAAAATTACCCAGGTGTGTATGAATGTGTATGTTTGTATGTATGTATGTATGTTTGCCCAGATATGGTTGGCACTCTGTCCTGGGTGATCCCCCTAGTGCTCGATGCAGTCCTCCAGGTGGACGGTCGCTTCCGGTTGAGAGTACGCTGTGCGCGATTGGCTGCCGCTTCTCACCGGAGTGTGTGTGAATGGAGTGTGTTGATTGTAAAGCGTCCTTGGGTGTCTAGAAAGGCGCTATATAAGTATAATGTGTATGTATGTATGTATGTAGTGTTTTATGTTCTTGTGTTTTATGTTCCAAAGGTTGTGT
>BRDA01000268.1:0-14320 GCA_036984385.1 Crenuchus spilurus | reverse complement strand
GGTGGCTTAGTGGTTAGCACGTTCGCTTCTCAGCACTGAGGTCTTGGGTTCGAGTCTGCATCTGAGCGGAGTTTCCATGTTCTCCCCGTGTCTGTGTGGGTTTCCTCCGGGGTCTCCGGTTTCCTCCCACAGTCCAAAAACATGGAGATCAGGTGAATTGGCTACTCAAAAAAAAAAAAAAAAAAAAATTACCCAGGTGTGTATGAATGTGTATGTTTGTATGTATGTATGTATGTTTGCCCAGATATGGTTGGCACTCTGTCCTGGGTGATCCCCCTAGTGCTCGATGCAGTCCTCCAGGTGGACGGTCGCTTCCGGTTGAGAGTACGCTGTGCGCAATTGACTGCCGCTTCTCGCCGGTGTGTGTGATTGAGTGTGTGTAAAAATGGAGGGTGTTGATTGTAAAGCGTCCTTGGGTTTGAGAAAGGCGCTATATAAGTGTAACAATCATCATCATCATTCAGTCTAACATGGCACCACCAAGTCAGTGTCACTGCAGTGCTGAGAAGGATCCACCACTCAAATAATACCTGCTCTGGGGTGGTCTTGACTATTGAAGCTACAAACTTTTTTTTGTTTTGTTTTCAGGAGACTGTTTCAGATGCTGAAGTAGATTCAAGCTTCAGAGCTATGTTTGTGAAGCTTGCTGGAAGTGTAAGTACAGGTTAATTATAATATCCAACTATGCGTTTAACACATGCAACTTTTAATTGTTTAATTACTTAATTGATTACATTATTACATTATGAATTTAGCTTGGGCTGATGCTACTGTCCATCATGAATGTATGACGTACATTACAGTGATGAGCCAGTATTGTGACACCCCCCCCCATCCTTTTTGCCCAAACTGACAGTGGGTGTGTTTACTTTCACTTTGTTTGCTTGTTGTTGCTATATTAGGCTACATCTTCTTCACATGTATCTGGTTACACAGAAACAAGTTTAGATATAAATTCTGACTTGTTTTTATTTGTCAGCGAAGAGAGCTTTTTAGCGAAGAAGTTACCGCTCAGTCACAAAGCAAATGCTATCGCATCCTATTTATTACAGTACGAAAAGTAAACAGTGAAGTTTTCAGCATGAACAGTATCTGAATAATATACTGTTATGCAGAAGTTACAGAAAATGACTTGCCCTGAAAGAAGTTAATGAAGTGGGGGAGATTAATAAAGTGATCTACTTAGCTAAAATCACTTTCAGACAAAATACTTTGTGTCAAAATAGAACTGCAACATCCAATGGGTTTCTGTTGGACAGTATTACCTCATCATTATACCTCACCAGGCCAGTATTACCTCATCACTGACCATTGCAATTGGACTTCACAAACCATTCTTAAGAAGAAATGTTGTTTTCTGAAGTAGTACAAAAAATAAGCATGGAACAAGAGTGAGGCAAACACACACACAAACAGGATTCAGAGAAATGTTGTAATACAGGCAAGGCTCAGACACTACAAGACAATCTGATTAAACAGACAAATCCAAGGGGCTAAGGCAGATCAAAGGTCAAGAACAAAAGGAAGGTCAAACACAGAAGTAGCTCTAGAAATAAACGCTTGGTATGCACGATTCAGAACGATGGCAATACTTTGCAGAGAATGAATGTTAGGAGAGAATTTAAATCCTTTAACTAGGCACAGGTGAAAGTGTTCAGTACTCTGGAGATGGTGATCTCCTCTCACATCTCTGGTTGGTTGTGGGTGTCAGGCACGGTTCCATTGCATTGTCGGAATTTGAGTCCAGCAAGGGAGTGGTGTAGGTAGGAGGCCTGACATTTGTTCTTAAATTGTAATGTAATTTAAATTCTATAATATTTTACAGCTGGAGAATTAAAGAAAACTAATTGGTTAACTGTTTTTGCACAAACATGTCCACACACAAAGGCATACGTTGAGTGCTGTGGATTGGGTGTACATCCTGCTCTTACTGAAGATAAGAAAATATTGCTGAATTTCAGAATCTTTGTGAAAACTGTGTAAGTTGGGGTTTGTGAAGAAAGTGCTTCTTAAGGATAGCTCATGAATGAGGTCCATTGAATACAAATGTGCAACATGCCATACGCATGGTAATGCGTACCAGTTTTAATACAATCATTCTCACAAACATAGGGTTACCAGGTCCCAGAAATTCTCCAGCCTAATGTCTGAAAGAGAGCCTTACTTTACAAGCTGAAACTAACCCAAAGTCTAAAGTGTCTAATCACAGACGTTTAAAAAAGCTTTAAAAAGTAAATATTCTAATCATATTTTGTTATACATTTTCTTTTCTATTTAGTGCTAAAACCCTGCATCCTGCCACCTCTGAAGTTTTACTGGCAACTGTTTTTGCACAAACCTGGCAACCTAGTTCAAATGTTATGCTTTTTGTTGTTGGTGACGGGCAATGTGCATAAACATATCAATGTGTGCTGCAACAGTTCTGTTCACATTACAGATACAGATCACATTTATGAATGTGAACTGTCCAAACTGAGAATACAAATGGGAATTGATGTTGTTTGTCACATCTAATTCTGTGAGAATACTGGCTGGTTGTAAAACAAAAATCTGATGACTGTCTGACTCGTGTAGACCCACAGTTTTCCTATGAACTTCCTCATGTAGATGTAAACATGCTGATCAAATTACTGACAAAAGTCTGATTTTCTGCATCTGATTTTTCTAGTGTGGAGTATTTTAATATTTCATACACTGACGAAACTTTAATTCTATTGCTGTTCAATATCAATATCTGTATACTGTGAAATACTCTCTGTCCAACATCCACTACTGTGCACTATTTAACAATGTGCAATAACAACTGAAAATTGTTTATAACACTCAAAAATAAATAAATAAATAAATAAATAAATATATATATATATATATATATATATATATATATATATATATATATATATATATATATATATATATATAAAATAAAAACACCTGCACCGTTTTACCCCATTTATTTATCTATATTGTATGTTGTATAACATACATGTTTGCAGTGTAAAGGAGTGGATTTCAAAAGCTTTCAATCTCATAGTACATGTCAATGATGACAATAAAGGCATTCTGTTCTTTCAGATTAAGAAGTGCATGTAAATACACTCATTGTACATAGCAGTAAAGCAGATATGTGGAAGGTTTTATTAGCTGTTCTCTGCACTGACTTTTGTTGGCCATGTTATCATTTATCATCCTTTTCCTTCTAGGACATGCTGATCTCTGCTGCTGAGCTCAAAATTATCTTAAACAGAATTATTGCTAAAAGTATGTACACTCTCTTTACTTTTACCTTCAGCGTAACATGGGCACGTTCAGTCTTTCTTTTAATTTACTTTTTCTTTTTTTCTGCAGGAACTGATATTAAGACAGATGGCTTCACTATAGACACATGTCGAACAATGGTCAACCTCATGGATGTATCCTCCCTGATTTAACATCTGCAGATTCTACTCTGTAATAGCAGAGAATGAAATCATTTTCATTCATATTTACATGTTACTAGATACAAAGAATAATACAGAACATGTACAGGAGAGTGGATTAAAATTTTGATGGCCAGAAAGTGGAACCTCAGCTTCAGTGAGTGAAAGTGTGTTTAATCATTTTTTGGACTGCTGTGGTCTCTACTTTGGCCATGTTGGGCTATTGTTGTACTATTTTGACTGTGGTACAGAGAAAGGTTGTTTTCATAAACTGCATATGTATCTCTAAAAATGTGGCATTGAGTGTGAAGCTGAAGTTAACTTCTTATTCATCAGCATCTTCCAACTTTCCATTCCACCTTAAATGAGGTGATTTGAATGAGAAATTTGAATATGACACTGCTGAATAAGAAGCTTCTGCTTCATTGTTTTTCTGAGTTAATCTGATATTATTGTTTATCAGTATGGATTACTGGTTAGTGTTTCTGTGACTTGAGTCAGTATTGCACTGTGATAACCCTGTTAATAGCTGAGAATTTATACCCCTCTAGCCCATCTCTGCAATTAGGCATGGTACCAATAGATTCATGTTTAGTCCTATCCTGTTGATAGTACTTCTCAATAAGCTGTGTGTGTGCATCTGTGTGAACTTCAAGTAGCTGAATGCATTAATTAAAAGGGTCCACAAACATTTCAAAAGATAGCATATAAAGATTAACGTTCATGTAACCTAAAGTTAAATTACTGTAATTATACATAATTACTAATGTCTTAAATGTATAAAATCCCTCAATGACCTCTAAATTGCTCCCTTCCACACACAACTGGACAGAACCCTCTAGAACTGGTCATGTTGAACAATTCCCTTGACTATCACTCAGGACAGCGGTGATGGGAAGCTGGGCCTGGGCGAGTTCGCCACGCTGTGGAAGAAAGTGCAGAAATACTTGGTAAGAAGTGGAGCATCTTACCAGTTTGACTCTAGATCAGTATAGGTCTAGAATCTTCACAAATGCAACAATTCTGAACAATGATGACTGTTTTGGTGTTTTAGTTGAAAGCAATCAGTGACTAGAAGAAGAACATGATCTTTGAACCTTTCCTACTCTGAAGCACTCAACCCAGCTCTCCAGTCTTTTCTCCTGTGATGTTGATTGATTGTGGATAAACAAAAGCTGAGTAGCAGCAAGCCGATTGACAGCTATTTAATCAGGCCATTGGCCAGTTCATGCTACAAATAGACAGATTCAGGGGTCCATGTACCGATGTATTCACATCATTAAAGTCAAAACCGGATTTCAGATTCAAATCGTTTTTTTATTTATTAATTTTTTTTTTACACCCCATATATATATATATATATAGGGGTTGGACAATGAAATTGAAACACCTGGTTTTACACCACAAGAATTTATTAGTATGGTGTAGGGCCTCCTTTTGCAGCCAATACAGCGTCAATTGGTCTTGGGAATGACATATACAAGTCCTGCACAGTGGTCAGAGGGATTTTAAGCCATTCTTCTTGCAGGATAGTGGCCAGGTCACTACGTGATGCTGTTGGAGGAAAACGTTTCCTTACTCACTCCTCCAAAAGTGGCTCAATAATATTTAGACACAAAGACTTGCTGTCTTGGTCACAGATGCGCCAGCAAGACTTGCCCCAACAATTTGTCTTCTTTTGAACTCTGGTAGGTCACCCAAGATGTTGTGTGCATTGCAATATTTTGAGCAAAACTGTGCTCTTACCCTGCTAATTGAACCTTCACACTCTGCTCTTACTGGTGCAATGTGCAATTAATGAAGACTGACCACCAGACTGGTCCAATTTAGCCATGAAATCTCCCACACTAAAATGACAGGTGTTTCAGTTTCATTGTCCAACCCTTGTATGTATGTATGCATAATAATGGAGAATACTGTTTATATATATATAACAGCATTCTCCATTATTGTTTACTATACGTTCTGGTATGGACGCAGCCTCCTAGTGCCTACGCAGATGTTCAGATATGTTGGCAGGCACCTACCTGAACATTTTTAGCTGTATTAACCTTTCAATATAGTGTCTGTTGCACATGTGTAATGACTTTCGGTTGAAGTGATTTTGTGATGTGCTGTTTGTTGTAGGGCATCTATAAGGACTGTGACATGGATCATTCTGGGACTATCAGCACTACAGAGTTGCGTATGGCACTGAAGGAAGGAGGTGAGCTGAGCCCAACACATACAGCATCTTACTACTCACAGCAGTAGTATATACCATGTTGAATCACTCAAAACTCAAGACTACAAGGAAAAAAGGACAACACCTAAAACATAATGTCTGGTGCACAGAAATACTCAGAGACTGTATTGGCAGCCATTGTTATGTGACATAACTAATTAGTGTTGGGCGATAAAACAATATTGATTTTTTCATGATAAGTTTTCCCTCGATGATGATGATAAACAGGGACAATAGAATTACAGCAATCACTGTAAGTTTCAACAATAAAGCGATGACTTTAAACATCTTTCTCGTCCATCTTTTCGACGCGTCCAGCCGGACTCTACAATATGTGACCCTGCCAGGGAAAACCAGGCCAAAGTCACTGGGCACCTTATTGAAGTATCGTGTCAATATCATGTCACTCACATTAGCAACAAAATTTAGCCACTCAGTTTTATTGCTGTAAATGATAGATAATAGTCTGAGATATCTATCGTAGTACGTATTTGATCGAAAACAAAACTTAAATTCACAAAAAAAGTTGTTTTGAAAAAACTAATCACATATGTTCTGGCAGTAAACATTTTAATATATTAAACTGTAACATTTCATGTATTTAGTTTGATGTTTTTAGAAAGATGTTTAAAACTATGACAGTGTTAGAAAATGTAATATTGTGATAATTATTGAGATTGATCAATATAGAAAAATTTATCGTGATAAAATTTTTAGCCATATCGCCCAGCTCTATTACTAATATATGAAAATGTTGATGCATGTCTGGCTCAATACATAATCATTCATATAATCAGTTCTAAAATAAGACATTTTAGATTTCAGTGGCTGATATACACAATAATAACAGAATATTATGACCGCCTACCTAATAGTGGGAATGACCAGTCTTGGCTTAAAGCTCAGTGATGACCCATGACACTGTGTTCATTATAGAGCTTAACCAGGCACATTCATTGCTCTGTACCACTTGCCAGAGTCATTGCTCATCTGTGGCATCAATGACTCACGCTGTTGTGCTGTTGGGAGGCACTCAAAGTCCATTCTCAGTACAGCTTCACTACAGCGGCTTTAGAACATCCCATAAAGTTAGCGGTATATGAGATTCTACCGCCACCATGCTTCACCCGGTACACTACAATCATGTCCTTTTGGACATCAGTCAGATAACATCCTTTATTCATGCTGATGGTCTTACACTCTGCTACAACTGTCTGGTGGGCTCACTTATTCATACATGCAGTAAACCCTGTCACATGGCATCTGTCATGTCAGAGTTCATGCCAAGCCAGGGGTGGTCATAATATTCTAGTATGACTGTGTACATTGCCAGCATTGTGTTGTGGGGTTTTATTTGTATTTGTTAAAACCTAAAAAATAATTATTGTTTAGTTGAGGTGAATGACCAGTTTAACAGTCATGTACTGATCTGCCTGTAGAGGTGTGGAACTAACACTAGGGGGAGCTCTAACATTGTTCCAGAGTAGCTACACTGATACGGCTGGCTGCAGATGTGCCTGTAGATGTGCTGTTTTGTTGACTGGCCTTATGAGTACAGGCTGATTGTCTATCACTACTGAGAAGCAGAGGAGTTTAGACTTAAATGAGACATGACGAGGTGGCCAGACATTGGTTGAAAAATGATGTACCGTAACTATAGATGAACTGTTCAGTGTTTTGGGGCTGATATCAGTTTAGGGTGATGCTTTATGGGGCTGAATTAATTTTTCCAGATAAACTTGTTAATGCATCATGTTGCAGGGCTTTTATAATGTTGCATTCTGTCTAAAGATTAAATCAACTTCACTTTTTGGTATCACCCACCTTTAAAACATTGAAGTTGGAGTACCAGTCGCCAGAGTTCATGAATTCCCATATAGAACTGCTCTTTGGGGCTCACCCTTCAGTTCATGGGAATTCATGAACTCTGGCAACTGGTACTCCAACTTCAACGTTTTAAAGGTGGGTGATACCAAAAAGTTAGTGGTATTGTGTTCTGTTAACTCAGCTGAGTGATTATGACTCTTGGTGTTAAAAGTCTTTATTGTGCATCCCCCACAAGGCATGTTAGGGTTACCCGTTTTTAAAAGCGAAATTTCTAACCAGCTCTCAGGATTAAATTAAACCCAAATATGCAATCTGCCAAAACATAGTCAGTCGATCCCTCTATCTCTAGATGTAAGGTATCATTATTTTCAGCAAAATGTGAGCCAGACTCTACACTGTTAATAGTATTTTTTTCTGACCTGCTGCCTCTCGACCTCACAATATAGAAGAAGAAGCACCCAATTTATGCAGAGAATGCACACATTATAGAGCACAACACAGATAAGATAGCCTTTATTGTCATTGCAGAGTGTACAATGAAATTGAGCAGCAATCCTTAAGGTGCTTAAACCTACAGAAAATAAATAACGAATTGAAGAAAAACTATAATATACAAATTAAAAAGACACTGGATGTATAATAAGCATATATACATAATAGCATATATACATAGTAATATATATACATAATAAGACATGTATGATTCTATATACAAAGTGACATTATTGCACTAGTCAGGACAGTGAGCACACACACACACCCAGAGCAGTGGGCTGCCACCTATGGTGCCCGGGGCACAGTTGGAGGTTAAGTGCCTTGTTCAAGGGCACTTCAGGTGCGAATGTATTCTCCCATCTACTTCTGGGGCTCGAACCAGTGACCTTTAGGTTACAAATCCACTTCTCTAACCTGTAGGACAGGGCTTTGCTGTCAGATACCACGTTCAGAGATCTGTTCGAGTTTATTCCTCAGTGAGTCAAAGCTGTTTTGTTGGCAGGTAAAGGCCAAAGTCGTATTAGCAAACTGGTTTTAATGTTATGGCTGATTTTCTCTTCTGTAGGATTCAGTATAAATGACACCATCTTCCAGCTGATAGTGGCCCGCTACGCTGATACAGACCAAACCATTGACTTTGATGACTTCGTGGTGTGCCTCATGCGCCTGGAGATGATGTTCCGTGAGTGGACTGCAGTACCTCTAGAAAATGAAGTGCCGTTTCACTTTTTTGTCCTGAAAGCTCATTTCCTTCCTTCTCTCATATTCAGGAATGTTTAAGAAGATGGACCCACACAACACCGGCTTCATAGAACTGGACATGAACACGGTTAGAGTTTTTCAGACATGTTTCACAGTTAAATCCAATACCATCTGCAGTCAATTTTAACAGCTTCTCTCTGTCTCTCTTTCAGTGGCTGTGCCTAACTATGATCTAAAGACATCCTCCTGAACACAGTGGACAAGTTAAGACCTCAATTATTTTAAATTCTCAATTGTGTAAACACATTTCTTGCATTTGGATTGACATGGCAGTTAATGCAAACCTTCAGTGCCAATAGTAATCAACCATATTTTAAATTCATTTGAAGCCTTTCATGCATGGATCTGTTAGGATTGTTTTGTCCAAAATGTTTTTATTCAGATTTTAACCTGATATTTAATTTATGCAAGAGTTCACCCAGGTAAGGATAAGGATAGGAAAACTAAAGATAAACATTTGGTAGTTGAAATATCTCTAGCATGCATGATTTGTGCATGCTTAATCATAATTTTCTACTTACAGAAAATCTCTAATATATAAAAATATATTGTAATTTGAATAACACCTCAATTATTTTACTCCTTAAATGTTTTTTTGTTCTCAACTTGTATTTACCCAGAAAGGTTCTTTTGTAAAATGATTTTACAGAAATCCTCAAGGTAGAAGCCGTTCCTGACCATCTGTCAGCCATTTCTGTTTACCATGTGTTTAGTGTAATTACTGGCCACCAGATGACAACAGGACTTTTTTGGTAATGCCACTACAGAGTGACTGTCATTCATCAATAGTTAAAATCAATGCATAAAGAAGACATTTTACTTATAAATATATAATATCTAAACTGTAGTGCCCATCATGCATGAAAGGTTTTTTTATTGAGCGCACATTAAGATTTGCAGTTATTTTGATTGACTCACATGAGTAACAAAAATTTACAAAGTTTGGCTGTAATTTTATGAAATAATCAGATATCAAGGAACTGAGATTTGTGTTGAAGCAATTGAGAATACATGAAACTACACTTATACTGTAACTGAATTTGTAATAGTAACTTTAAAGTTTGTGACATTTGTTCAAAACGATCTATGTTGTGATAGTGGAACTATTATTGTGATTTTTCTTCATCGCCATCATGCTATGAGTAGGATTATTATGAGAAAATCTCTCGTAATGTGGTTTTCAGATCCTGAGCTTCAAGCTTCCAAGTGGCACACGTGCAATGGTCTTCTCAGACTGAAGGTCTGACAATTATGGTAGAAGAATGTTATTGATGAGCGCAGTGCATCAGTGTTCTTTGCCCTCCCCTAAACCTCCAGCCCCATAATTTGACACATTCTTTACCAGTTTAATAGCATATATTAATAATATCTTACTGATTTGTAGCTATTGGGAGCCTAATTCTTACGGCCATTGGGAAAAACAGTTATGTAACTGCTGATCAACCATTAATGTTGTTCTGTAGGTAAAAGGGAATGAAATGGGAGTTGATGGGTGTTCATTCAGTCTGGGTTAAATGGTCTCAGTCATTGACTAGAGGTGTCATATTCTGGCATACTTTGTAATGTTTTCTTCTGGTCACTTTTTCTGTCCTTAAGGCACTTTATTTTACTGTTTTGGTCATCCTGTTGTGTCTGCAAAAGCTACATTATCATTAAGGCTGGGCCTACACTACAGTTTTTTTGCTCAGTTTTAATCTTAAGTTACTGCAAGTAAACTTTTCACACTTCTGAGAATATCAGCACTCCAGAGGCACTAAATGATTCGAGTGAGAAACCAACAATGGGGGAGCTCTGATTACGTTCTACAGCAGCCACAACATGTTTGATATTTACGACTCTAAACATTCCCAAGTCCTGCGATGTGAGATGTAACTGAGTGATAATCTCAGTAGCCAAAAAGAGAGGTAGCTAAAATAGCTAAACTAAAATAAAACAGAGAACTGTTGTAGACTGCAAAGTGAATGATGGACATGTTTCTCGAACTTCATCCAGAGTGAACATTTGTTTTTGTGTCCTGTCTTGCACATTAATGCACAAATAATACCTGTGAGATGACTCATCCATCCCCATGTTTCTCTTTACCTGGCCATAACAAGACTTTTGAGGATATTTGTAGCCTTTGCTGATGTGAAATCCAAATGTGCAATAGTCTTTTGTCTGATGGCCTAGTATGTGCACAATAGCAAGCCAAGTGCTCCCCACTTGTGTAGTGTAGACCCAGTTTAACATGCTTAACAGGAGTTTAGCTAGATAACTAGCACTTTGCAGCTATAACATAGGCTATAACAGACAGTAATTATTATGCCATGTCTTATTGTTAGCTGATTGATATGTTCGATCCTGATATTACTTCTTTTGGAAAAACTTGAACCTCAAATGAAAATATTGATTTATTTAACGCTGTTAAATAACCCCACAACATCCTCTGCTGGCTGCTCTATGTATTTCTTTCTTTCTGAAGTAGTTTTTCTCATTACAACAATCTTCAATCACAATTTCATTTTTAAATAAAATATTTCCATTTTTTATTTGAAGTACATTTTATAAATTCATACCTGCTCTTTACGAGGGAGAGAGACAGACTGTTCATTTTTCAGTAATATTGTGTCATACTGAGACTGACCAAAATAACCTTTGTACATGTTCTGATTCTCATTGTTAAAAAAAAATCCAAATTTTAGCAGTATCAGTGTTTAGATATTCATGTAGGAATTACTAAAAAAGAAAAGAAAATTAGTGGCTAGTGATGGGCAAATACCACTACTTTAGCATCAGTTGTTTTCACCCAAAAGGGGGTGTGGTCATCCTGACATAAAGACTTATGCCTGCTCTCATCCATTCTAGAGGCTTAAAGATGTCTCGATGGGGTAATAAAATGGGAGTGCTCTCATAGCTGCTATTCTAGAAAGCTCCAGGATGAGGGATTCAAGTATGAGGTATTACCATTTACTCTGTACTGTCCCTGTTGAGCTCACGGACTTGAATCACTGAAAGAATTTGACTTCCCGTATAGATTTATATTTCTGACAAAACTGTTACTGTATCTGACAGCCACTTGTGCCTTGTCTTTGTTTATTTTTCATTAAAGTGCATATCATTTGGGTTTTTAGATGGTGTTTGGGTGGTAAAGTGGGTTTTTATGGTGGCAGAATGTCTGTTCTTTATCTACTATGCATTGTATTTGGGCTCATTAAACGAAGTGTATTTTCAACCTGGTCTCATACTTGCCTTTCATTTTGATAACCATGTGTCCCGATACTTCTGTAGCTGTCAGCTTGAAGTCTGGTAGGGGTGAGCACCTGCTGATTAATCCAACCAAAGCCCCGCCCCAGCACGTCACTTGTCAGTCATTCTTCATCCTGCCTCCAAAGACTGTGCAGCCCATTTAGAGTTGCCTGATTTGCAGTTTCCCACTTAATTGAACTTGTTTGAAAAACAACAGTGGTATTTTTTGGAGTACTTTCAAAATAACGGATAGATAATTTTATGGTAAAATAATGATACTACTACATGTACACTTACAAAATTAGTAGTTAGTTTATCCATCCATTCATCCCCTTAAACACTTATTTCTGGTCAAAGTAGAGGTGATACAATACTATTACCATGTATGTATATTTATTTATTCATTCATTTTTCCCAAGCGTCCATCACATCTTAATTTCAACATCTAAAGAGTTCTTTTTTTTTTTTTAACAAACGTTGACTAGGAAGTTTTTGTTGGACCTGGCAACCCTGTCTGTCGCGGGCCAAAGCGACGCCTTCGAGTTCTGGATCAGAGCCTCGGCTCTATCGGCTCTGACCCTGGAACTGATGAGCGTCTAAATCCAGCCAAAGCCCCACCCCCTCAGTTTGAACATACAGCACATCGCCTGTCAGTCATACATCAGCTCCGCCTTCAAGGGCGGGGCAGCTCACTGCAGTCCGTTAATTTCTGCGCTTTGATGACTTCACACTCAGCCTCACTCAGCGTGTAGCTGTTTATCTCAGCCTCGCCTCAGGCCAGCTGAACGGAGGAGTAAACAGTGGTAAGTCATCAGTTTCAGTTATTGTACGTCACCACGGCTTTACACACACACACAGAGAGAGAGAGAGTTAGCTAAGTCACAGCTTTAGCAAAGCCTGTTAACGTTAAGTCCTCCCTGCTCCATCACGTTAAGCTGAACTTAGCTTCTTGTTGGAATTCCACCTTAAAAACACGGCAGTTAACATTCAGGAGCAGAGCGGCATTCTTGTAACTGCCGGACTATTTTAAGGTGGAAAGGAGAATTTGACTAAGACGCCTCTTCAGGCTGGGTTTAATGTGAAATAAAAAGGTCGTTTGTCTGTTTAACGTCTTAAATATCACCGTTAGTTCCTTTTATATAATGTCTAACCTTACAGCAGGTGTAAACGGACACCACAACGCCTAACAATTACAGTTAAGTCATGTTTTCACATGAATGATTTATTAGCTGCATTAGCTTCCTGACAGGACCGTTAGCCAAGTAGGTTTGGTCAGAAGCCAAACAAAGTGGCTTTATCACATCTAGTGAAAGAGGTTACTGGCGTGGGAAGAAGATAGTCAGGTAAGTCGTGGCCACGACTTAACTATCTCGTTGTCACACATTACTTTTGTAATGAAATTGAGGTTTTGCATGACATTTGTGTCATCATATTCTGTGTATTGGCTGGTTGTAAAACAATATATGACCACAACTTAGTAATGCATGGCAACAAGATAGACAAGTCATTACTTACAGGGGTGAGACCTGTCATTTTACTGTGGGAGGTTTCATGGCTAAATTGTACCAGTCTGGTGGCCAATCTTCATTAATTGCACATTGCACCAGTAAGAGCAGTGTGTGAAGGTTCAATTAGCAGCGTAAGAGCACAGTTATATAGTATATTGCAATGCACACAACATTATGGGTGACATACCAGAGTTCAAAAGAGGACAAATTGTTGGTGCACGTCATGCTGGCGCATCTGTGACCAAGACAGCAAGTCTTTGTGTCTAAATATTATTGAGCCACTTTGGGGTGTTTTGGAGGAGCGAGTCAGGAAATGGTTTCCTCCACCAGCATCACGTAGTGACCTGGCCGCTATCCTGCAAGAAGAATGGCTTAAAATCCCTCTGACCACTGTGAAGGACTTATATATGTCATTCCCAAGACGAATTGACGCTGTATTGGCCGCAAAAAAAGGCCCTACACCATACTAATAAATTATTGTCTAAAACCAGGTGTTTCAGTTTCATGGTCTAACCCCTGTAACTATCTCATTCCCACACCTTAGCAATCTCATTGCCACCCATTACTAAGTTCACACATTCTGCTTTATGACCTGCTAAATTTTACATTTCATGTAAAATGTCATGCCACAGCTTTTTCATTTAACATAAATATGTAGCTGCTTTATCTGAAAACATGAACATTATCTGATTTATAGATAAGGCCAAGTAAAAAAAAAAAGAATTGGTGATCATCCCCGCCCGACCCTCTATAAAGCACCCGACCTTTTTTTTTTTTTTTTTAACACAAAAAAAACGCGCCAAACACCCTAGTCTGGCCTAGAATCATTCAAATTTCGCATGCTTCCAATGACGTGATCC
>BRDA01000266.1:28699-48330 GCA_036984385.1 Crenuchus spilurus | reverse complement strand
ATATATATACTGTAGGGCTGCAGCTATCGATTATTTTGGTAATCGAGTACCTGCTGAAAAATTGATTCGATTAATCGAGTAATCGGATAAACTTATTTGCTTTGTTAAAGTGCAATAAAAAGTACACAAGAGAAAACAAGACATTTCACTTAATAATGAATGACCAATTGGTTTCCTTTTTTAGTTATATTTTTAAATTCACAACCTACATTTCCAAATTGCAAACACAAATGGAAATAAATAAAACACAAAATATAAGTAATTACCACAAGTAAAAAACAAATTAAATTACTTTCAATTTAAGATTTCTTGTAAGTATCAAAAATATAGGGCAATAATAAATAAAAAAGGCATAAACATTGGCTTTATGTTGTGCATCTTAGGTTCTGAATATCTGAACAGGAACAGATCCATGCATGAACAGTTTCACACATTTCTGCTATGAGTGCTTTAAACCAATAGCTCCAGGAGAATCGAGGAAAAGGCCTCCGTGTGTGTATTTGTGTTCCTTTTAAAGGAGCATTTGACTGCAATGCAGGAACGTGAGCATGTCAACATGCTCAGGATTAGGCTTGCCCTGTTTTTTTGAAGCAGTGTTACCTGCAGATGAAAACATATGCTCTGATGGTGTGGATGTAGCTGGAATACACAGCAGAGACTTTGCCAGTTCTGCCAGTGTTGGATAGCGCACTGCGTTATTTCCTATTGCCGTTTTCTTCTCACACGTTGTCGCTTTTTTCCCTCGTCGATTCCATATTCCCGCTTCTCAACTAAAAATCTCCGCGCTGCCTCCTCCTTCCTGTGCATGGGTGACGTAAGCGTGGTGTGCCACATTAAAAGTCGTCAGTGCGAAATACCGTGCTCCGAGTTTTAAAATTAAACGATTACTCGAGGGACAGAATATTACTCGATCACTTTTTGTAATCGAGTAACTCGAATTACTCGAGTAATTGTTTCACCCCTAATATACTGTATATATATTGATTTCCTATACAATATCCTTAATAATTATTTATTTAAATATAAAAATTTAAATGTATAAATTAATATATATAAATATAAATTATAAAAATTTATTCCTTAAAAAACATTGCAAATTTTACTATTATGCTACTATAATCTAGGTCAAAATTATTCTTAACTCTGCAACTCTTTTTGAATTGCATGTAAAAAACTCTACCTGTGTCAATATCAGAAGTGATGGAGATCAATTTTGTGCATCTTTCTCTACAGAAACCGAAGAAGCCAGCATCAGAAGAAGACGATGATGACATGAACAGTAACAGTTTCAGCCGCATGGACTCATCCAGAGACCGCTCAGGACGGGCCAAGAAAGAGATCAAATACTTTGCAGAGTCTGACGATGATGACGATGACATGTTTGACTAGGCAGTACACCAACACACACACACACACACACGCTTGTTGTATAACTTCTGTCCTTCTGTCCTGCAGACTTTTGTACATTTATTCCCTTCCCTTATTTTATTTTCTTTATTTGTGATGTTAAATGCTTTCTACTGTGTAGTTGTTTTACACTTTTTATTATTATTAATATTATTATTATTATTGTTATACATATACAGTTTCCTTTCATTAAAATGTATTTGTCCCAAGCAGCTTTTAGAATTTTAGACTGCGGTGCTCCAGCACATTTTAATTGTTGAAAGTAAGAGACAAATGTACCTTTTGAGATGAACTTGGAAATAAACATGAAATATAAATGAACTTGTGCTTTCTACAACTTTTCTATGGCTGTGGTCTTTTAAGTGGGATGTGCAGACCACCAGGCGCCTGTCATATATAGTCAGAGTGTCTGATTTATTTTTAATAAGTAATAACAGTGAATGGGCACTGCCACATACAAAGCAAAGGTAGTAACGTCAGTATGCTCATCACTTCTGTTCTACATGCACTGTTTGGATAAAAACTACAAATATCCAAATACCTCCACACATCTTTATTTTAAAATAAATATATTTTTATTATTTCGCCAGGAGAGTCCATGGTAAACAGTATATGAACATACAAAGCATTGTTAATGTACAAACAGAACACTGATGAAAAAAAGAGAACAAAAATAGATGAGATATGCATCTTTTCGCATCTGTTGGCATTGCCAGGCCAGAGACTGAAAGGGTTTATCAATTTTTTTTACATTTAAGCCACAGCGTCCGTGCGGTTTAAACCCATAAGTCCTGTAAGAGTTCATTAAAGTCAAGCAAAATGCTGCATGTCTCAGAACACAACTTTACAACACTGCATAATGGAGACGTTCCTTGAAAGAAAGGCGATGGGTTTCTTGAACTTCAAAATGGTACAAATCAAGTGTACCAGCACTGTATGAAAACACCAGAGCTTCTTTTTTAAAGACGTACATGTACATTATTTTACATTCCCTCAACGTTACAAGATTGTTCCATCAGAGGCTCAGTTGAGTCCAGTCAACTGTTTGAGCTGATTGAATTAGGAGTGAACGGTGACAGTGTGTCTGTTTTACATGATTTAAAAAATGTTCACAACAGCAGTACAGGGCAAATGCACTGTAAGTAGGGCTCCAACCAATTCTTTTTTTCTTTGTGTGACTGATAAAGACTGATTTTAAAGGGCTGAAAGATCTGCCAACATAATTCAACTTTATCAATCCAACAGTTTTGTTAAACAGTGCTTTAATTTTGATTTCATTGTGTGTCAGCTGTCAGTCATCAACATAAATCTAAAATAATACACATTTTGAAGCACTGGGGGCGGGGCTACCCCAAATTCTCTTCATAAATCAGGTTGTGTGTGTTAATATGGACACGTGTCTGATGGTGTGTTCAAATTGGCCAGTTTAGTCTATAGTTTCAGCACATTAAACAGAGTAAGAACCTTTTTTTTCTTTTTACAATACCTGTGGTGAGTCTGTAAAGGCAGTCTATGAGATGATGCCACTCAGGTCATCAGCACACATACACACAAAGACTTTTTACAGAAGAATGTAAAATTACACGGCATCTGCATGTACATCTCTGCCACGACTTGGCAGCAATTATGACAAATATAGGAACTATAGCACATTCAACATTAAAACAAACAGAAAAAAGAAGAGCGGGAAGCCTACTCAGCATAGGCATCCTCTGAAGGCTACGATCAGCCATGCTGAACAAATCTCTACCAGCTAACAGAACAGTTATGAACAAACTCTGAAACACTTTCCTTAAAAGAACCTCCTGATGTTGATAAACATGAATTAGAACATTAATTAGTCATTAGAAACTGCAAAAAATGATCTTGGCGGTGAAATCTTAAATCAGGGCAATGTAATATTTTTATTTCTTTAGACTTAAGAGCATTATTTGATTATTCAACTCATTAATAGTAAAAAATATTGTCTCGAGAAATACAATTCTGATCATTTTACTATTAAAACAAATCTACAGAAATCTTGAATTGTGTTTATAATGAGAAACGTTAGCTGTATTAACTAGGTCATTTTCACTTTTTCAAGATACACTACCAGTCAAAAGTTGCCAATTCAATGTTTATATGTTATTTTTTTCCTAAATTATAAATGAACACTGAAGTCATCCAGACGATGAAGGAACACATAAGGAATCATGTAGTAAACTTAAAAGTGTTAAACAAACCAAAACATGTTTTAGATTTTACTTCAAAGTAGACACACAACTGATGTCTCAAACACATTAAGGGGGCAATAAATGCAAGTCATGAACTCTTGACAAGACACAGCTGTTAACTGAAAGCCATTCCAGGTGACTACCTCATAAAGCTGACTGAGAAAATGCCAAGAAAGCTGCCATCTAAGGAAGCAGTGCCTACTACTAATAAAACATTCTGTTTGTTTACTTGTTTGTTTACTAAATAATTACAGATGTATTTATTCATAGTTTGGATGACTTTAGTATTAATCTACAATGCAGAACATTTTTAAATCATGCAAAGCCACTGAATGTGCAGAAGGTGTCCAAACTTTTGACTGGTACTGTATTTTTTGCCCGTCTTTCTTCCATGTTAAACAGCTGTACACATTAAAACTTGCACATAGATCTGCTCAGATATGAGGATGAAGACATTCATCAGTGCTGTACTGTACCAGGCCGAGACTTTCCCTACGACTGGACCTCAGAGCTCAAGGTGGTAAAAGAGAAAAGGCAAATCTAATCAGTATGTCTAACATTTCTCATTATAAGACTTGCTAGAATATTATAAAACTATGTATAAGACATGTTTTAAGTCATTTTTGAGTAATAAAATTGTTAAAAATCTTTAAAACATTTAAACAATTGATTAACTGGCAGATCAGGTTGCTAGTTTCAGGAGCTGCTGTAGATATATTAGACATATTGACTAGATTTTAAAAAATGCTGCATGCAAAAGTTTGTGCACCCCTGGTCACATTTTGCTGATTTTCTAATAGAAGTTCACCTCTAAAGGAAAATATTATCTGCACAGTTTCAATTTTCTGGACTGAACACACAGGTAAAACATTTAAATAATGTTCAATATTTCAGAACTTAATATATTTTAATTTTGTGTTTGGTAGCCAATCAACCCGCCCATTCATTGACTCATTGAGGGAACAGACTAACACAGGCCTCCTCCAATGCATGTGAAGTCAGGCTCCGCCTCTTTTTGAAATGCTGCTGATTTATTGTCGCTGGGCAGCCAACGTGCTAGGAAGGAAAGTGCAGGATCCCCAGTTCTAATGGATCGCCTGGCAGACGCCTGAACCAGCTGACATTACTCAGTAGTGCTGTGGAGAGAGTGCCATCTTACCTGTCCAGAGAGAGCACAGCCAATTTTGCCCTCTCGGGTCCTGGCTGCCGATGGCAAGCAGCATGATTGGGATTCAAACTCACAATATGTCTTAACTTATAACAGACCACTAAAAGGATGGTTCTTCAAGAGTTCTTGAGCAAAGAATATTGTTATATATAGAACCATGAACACTGAATAAACCCTTTGCATGACTGAAGTGTTCTTTACACTGATGAAACATGTACTGTAGATAGTTTTATATAGAAGATTTAGGGAAAAAGGTTCTCTTTGGCACCAAACAGGGTTACTCTATTATTATATGCCTAAAACCATAACAATAACAAAACCTTTTTGAGGCTCTATAGAACCTTTTTTTCAAAAATCTTCTACATACACTCTTAAAAAAGATGGTTCTTCAGTGGTTCTTTAGTAAAGAAAATGTTTATATACAGAATCATGATCAAGAATGTATTGTAGATGTTTCTATATAGAAGCTTTTTGTAAAAGGTTCTATACAGCACCAAAAAAAGGTTCTGCTACTGTTATGATGTCAAGTTTGTAATAATGGCAGAACCCTGTTTTACTGCTATTTAGAACCATTTTCAAAAATCTACATAGAACCATCTACAACACATTGTTCATCAGAGTGAACACCACCACGTTGGTTCTATATATAGTCACTTTATTTACTCAAGAATTCTTGCAGAACATTAAAATGTGCAGAGGTTTGCTGAAGATTCTCACAATGAAACATGTAGTTGAACCAGAGGTGCCCAAACTTTTGCATAAGACTGTGTGTTTATAATGAGTTCATCCACTTCTCTATCGCTCCCATTCAGTCAGTTTAGATGAGTTAACGGTTTGTTCTTGGGAGTGTGGATGGTTGTTTGGATGGGTTCTGGTGCAGTACGCAAGGTAATGACCTGACGGGAAAAAAACCTTCGAGGGAGCCTGTTGGTCTCTTGCGGTCCGGCTCAGCTGACCGCACCGAGTTCTATCCTAAAGTGCAGCCTAACGTGAAGGTCAAAGGAATGCAGTCATCAAAGTTAAAAAAAGAAAATGATTGTTAGCTATTTAGGGGGAAATTACAGGCTTCAGACTTCAAGGTCTCAAACTGTGTTCTCCACGGCAGTGAAATGATCTTAGATCTCGTCAATATGCTGCAGTCAAAGAAGACTGTTGTGTGAATATTATAAGATTCCTCACTCATTCAGGTGATGTTTTGTATGGAAGCTCTAAATGGCCATGATTTTGCATAATTGTTTCTGTTTTGGCCAGATAAGGAGTTATGTTGTTATAATGAAAAAATAAACTGTTATATTCATATGACATAAAACAATGTTTGTTTTGTCGTTATAACAACATAACTCGTTATCTCAATAAAACAATGTCTGTTTTGTTGTTATAATTATATAACTCATTATCTCAATAAAACAATGTCATAAATCGTTATCTCAATAAAACAATTTTGTTTTGTCATTATAATGACATAACTCATTATCTCAATAAAACAATGTCATAACTCGTTATCTCAAAACAATGTGTTTTGTTGTTATAACGACATAACTCGTTATCTCAATAAAACAATGTTTGTTTTGTCGTTATAACGACATAACTCATTATCTCAATAAAACAATGTTTTGTCGTTATAACGACATAATTCATTATCTCAATAAAACAATGTCATAACTTGTTATCTCAGTAAAACAATGTGTTTTGTCGTTATAACGACATAACTCATTATCTCAATAAAACAATGTCATAACTTGTTATCTCAATAAAACAATGTGTTTTGTCATTATAACGACATAACTCATTATCTCAATAAAACAATGTCATAACTCGTTATCTCAATAAAACAATGTGTTTTGTCATTATAACGACATAACTCATTATCGCAATAAAACAATGTCATAACTCATTATCTCAATAAAACAATGCCATAACTCGTTATCTCAATAAAACAATGTTTTGTCGTTATAACGACATAACTCGTGATCTCAATAAAACAATGTTTGTTTTGCTGTTATAACAACGTAAATAATTCATTATCTCAATAAAACAATGTGTTTTGTCGTTATAACGACATAATTCGTTATCTCAATAAAACAATGCTTGTTTTGTTGTTACAGCAACATAAATAACTTGTTAACAATTACATTCCACTCATCACTACAAAATAGAGGAAAATAATATGCAAAACCATGGCTGTTAAAGGCTTACATAGCTTTGTGCTTGTTTTAAGTCACTTTCTTATTCCACTTACAGAACAAACTGTCCTTTATAGATGCTTTGTACAGGTAGATGGTCATCATGACTTTAACTACACATAAACTAAATGAAGTTGAATTTTAAGTTGTAGTAGAGCAGGGGTGTCAAACTCCAGTCCTGGTGGGTCAGAATCCAGTACAGTTTGGTGATTTCTCTGCTCTGACAGTACAATTAAACCTGCTGAGCTGAATCAGGTGTGTTTGATCAGGAAGATCACCATCCAGCCTACAGGACTGAAGTTTGACACCCCTGCAATACAGTTCAACCTTAAAGCTTTTTAATGCTGTAGATGATCAACCAGAGGATTATCAAAACGCGTAATAAAGGCCCTTAAAACAAACCAAAGTATTTAGACACAGGCTGACTAATGTATTATTCTAATATTTAGTGAAATATATCATCTTAGAATATTCTTATATCAATGTTATATGGAGAAATACGGACCAGTGAGAAACGTTATATACTAAATATGAGAATTTGAGATATACTGACAAGATTTAAGAAGATTTCACTCAGGATATGCCCTTGTGGTGTGTTGTGTGTACATTTAAATGCCACTGAAGTGTGAATGTAGAAGTGGAATGTACTTGTACTGTACAGACAAAGTGATATGAGATCAGGATTGACCACTGCTGTTCTGACCCTGGAGTCTACAGACTCCTCACAAGCTCTTAGTTTATAACCACACAGATTGGGGAAAGAGGAGGCGGGGTTTGTAGGGCTAATTCAAAGTCACTTTGTTTGATTAAGAGGTATTTTATCTGAAGAGCACAGCTTCACCCTGAGTAAATAGAGCTTTTCAGGATCGACCAGCTAAAGTGTTCTATTTCAGGATCAGAGCTGAAGGGCTGAAGGTTAGAATCTCACCAGCATTCTGTGGCTGCACTGATGTTTGTCTTTCTGTCTGAGGAGCAAAGGCCAAAAACGCTTCACTCAGAAAACAAGACAAGCACCTTTCTGTTCACAAAACAAAAGACAGAGAGAGATAGAGAGACAGAGCAAGATACAGATAGAGAGACAGAGCGAGATAGAGAGACAGAGTGAGATAGAGATAGAGAGACAGAGCAAGATAGAGAGACAGAGTGAGATAGAGATAGACAGACAGAGCGAGATAGAGATAGAAAAAGAGTGAGATAGTGACAGAGTGAGATAGAGATAAAGTGACAGAGTGAGATAGAGATAGAGAGTGAGATAGAGTGAGATAGAGACAGAGCGAGATAGAGATAGAAAAAGAGTGAGATAGAGTGACAGAGAGATATAGAGACAGAGTGAGATATAAAGACAGAGTGAGATAGAGATAGAGAGAGAGTGAGATAGAGATAGAGAGAGTGAGATAGAGATAGAGACAGAGTGAGATAGAAAAAGTGTGAGAGAGTGACAGAGTGAGATAGAGATAGAGTGACAGAGTGAGATAGAGATAGAGAGACAGATAGAGATAGAGTGAGATAGATACATAGAGAGTGAGATAGAGAGACAGATTGAGATAGAGATAGAGACAGAGTGAGATAGAGACAGAGCAAGATAGAGATAGAAAAAGAGTGAGATAGAGATAGACAGAGCGAGATAGAGAGACAGAGTGAGTTAGAGATAGAGAGACAGATTGAGATAGAGACAGAGTGAGATAAGAGATAGAGAGTGAGATAGAGACAGAGCGAGATAGAGATAGAAAAAGAGTGAGATAGAGTGACAGAGTGAGATACAGATAAAGTGACAGAGTGAGATAGAGATAGAGAGAGTGAGATAGAGACAGAGCGAGATAGAGATAAAAAAAGAGTGAGATAGAGTGACAGAGTGAGATACAGATAAAGTGACAGAGTGAGATAGAGATAGAGAAAGTGAGATAGAGACAGAGCGAGATAGAGATAGAAAAAGAGTGAGATAGAGTGACAGAGTGACAGTGAGATATAGAGACAGAGTGAGATAGAGATAGAGAGAGAGTGAGATAGAGATAGAGTGAGATAGAGATAGAGTGAGATAGAGACAGAGCGAGATAGAAAAAGAGTGAGATAGAGTGACAGAGTGAGATAGAGATAGAGACACAGAGTGAAAGAGATAGAGACAGATAGAGATAGAGACAGAGTGAGATAGAGAGACAGATTGAGATAGAGACAGAGCAAGATAGAGATAGAAAAAAAAAGTGAGATAGAGTGACAGAGTGACAGTGAGATATAGAGACAGAGTGAGATATAGAGACAGAGTGAGATAGAGATTGAGAGACAGAGGGAGATAGAGAGACAGAGTGAAATAGAGATAGAGAGACAGATTGAGATAGAGACAGAGTGAGATAGATAGACAGAACGAGATAGAGATAGAAAAAGAGTGAGATAGAAAGACAGAGTGAGATACAGACAAAGAGACAGAGGGAGATAGAGAGACAGAGTGAGATAGAGATAGAGAGACAGAGTGAGACAGAGAGAGATAAATAAGAGTTTACAATCTGCCCGGTGCAGAAGAAAGGCCTAAGTGACCGTATTTGAGAAGATTGCAATTTCCCCAAGTTTCACTGCCAAAATACCAACAAAAAGTAAAGGATTGTGATTCTAGTCGTAAGACTGAATCGATGTGCGTTTGGATGATCCAGCTGCTGCCGTTACACTGACACACTGCAAAAAACAACATTCAGTCAAAGCTCACTTATAGAGACAATATATCCATCAATTCTTCTCTACGTACAGTTAGTCAATGTTTACATCTCATCTAGTCTCATCTCATCTCATCTTAACCCTCTGACCAGGTTAAAGCAGTATTTCTTAAAAAAAAGTCAAATGATCTGCCGATGCAAAAAAGACAATCACCAGATGTGCAGCAGAAGGCTGAATAATTCTCTAATATTAATATAAATATTAGAAATAGTCAGATTTAGGATAATGCTGTTTTTTGCAGTGTTGGCCATAGACACATATATACTGGTCATTCTGATGGCTACAGTAGACACTAGTTCAGTTTAGTCTTCTGAGTAATGCCATCACATACTGCTATAACATTTAGTCTACAGTACCAGTCAAAAGTGTGGACACACCTCATTCAATGTTTTTATTTTGTCCTACTTGAAGGTGCGTCCAAACTTTTGACTGGTACTGTATTTGTCTTCTGAACAGTAAATGTCTGTCTTAGACTCTCTCTATTACCAGTGAAAGGTAATGGAAGATGATCCTTGCAGCATGGTTGTGTGTGTGTGTGTGTAGATTTTCCTCAGCTAGACAAATTAATGAGTTTTTTTTTTTTTAAATGCAAGAAAGTATGCAGTAAATATATGAACAATATGTAAAATATTAGACGTTTGTACTGTCTATATGCAAGAACATTCTCTATAACTGCATTTTACAGGACTTTATAATGAGCCCCTATATTAAAGATGTGCAGACGAGTGTTTTGTCCACTAGGGGGCCAGTAAGAGGCGTGTAAAACGTAAACCATCTCAGTAGTAACTGTTTTTTCTTGGTTTGTAAACACCAGCGATACTTTACATTGAGTGAATGTTTCACAATGAATAGACCAATAAAAATGATCCAAATCTTCTTGGAAATAACTCTCTTCACATTGACATGAACGGTTGTCCTGTTTACCACAAAATACAATATTTATGTTCTCCACAGCGCCACTTCTTCCCCTAGTGGACACCTGTCTTCTGTACATCTTTAAATGTAGTATATCGCCTCAAACCATAATATTTAAGTTTAAGACAATGAAAAAAAAGCACCACAAAAATTTATCATACATAGAACTACCCATATAATGGTATGTACAGTGAATGCCAGCATGTAAGAGAAAGACAGAAGAGAGGGAGCGCAAAAAACACAGAATTCAAATCAAAGCCCCATGCAGGTTAAGTAATATACACACACCTGAGGAGTTTCACCTCTGTGTTACAGGTGGGCATCTGGGACACACACATGCACACAACTGAGTGTGCTCTAGATTGTGTGTGAGTCCCATAGTGCTGATGTCAATAAGAGCTTTATATTCTATTATAATTATCATTACTATAATTAATCTTTTTTTTTTCTTTTTCTTTTTTACAAATGAAGAGCTGGTCCTTTTAGGCCAGGATTTTTTGTCATGAATGAAGAAATGTGATAGAAAAAAAGATAATCTGAACGAGGAACCAATTAAAACAATGTACTTAATCTTTGAGGTTAAACAAAGTCATTCAGAGTGCTTTGACGTGCACTGTAGAGAAGCTAGCTTGGTGATGGGAACCAGGGTGTCGCTAACAGTGATAGACGGATTAACTGGTTGTTATTACTGACGTTCTTAGTTGATCAGCATTGGTTGATTATTTTTAATCAATCGGTCTGTGCTCATTATGCGAGTGAACAAAAAACTGCTAATTTACAGTCAGTCTTATCAGTGTAGCTGCTGTAGAACAATGTTAGAGCTCCCCCTAGTGTCAGCATCACCACTATACAGTCAGTCTTATCAGTGTAGCTGCTGTAGAACAATGTTAGAGCTCCCCCTAGTGTCAGAGTCACCACTATACAGACAGTCTTATCAGTGTAGCTGCTGTAGAACAATGTTAGAGCTCCCCCTAGTGTCAGAATCACCACTATACAGTCAGTCTTATCAGTGTAGCTGCTGTAGAACAATGTTAGAGCTCCCCCTAGTGTCAGAGTCACCACTATACAGTCAGTCTTATCAGTGTAGCTGCTGTAGAACAATGTTAGAGCTCCCCTTAGTGTCAGTGTCACCACCCTACAGACAGTCTTATCAGTGTAACTGCTGCACAACAATTTATAGTGAACCTACAAATGTGTATAATGCATGTACCTCTAAGTAAAACATTATAGTCTCTAGTCATATCTCTTGAGAAAAAAGATTCTGGTTCCTATCACCACAACTTGTTTAGCTTCTCTGGAATGGAGAAGATCAAACCACTCTGAACATCTGTTTACATCTCAAGGATTTATTTACGCATCATTTTTGAAAGACGTATGGAATTCCCTCTGAACTGGCAGGGAAAGGGAAGTGCCGATGGTCCACCTGTACTGTGCAAAGGAATGTCTGAGGCCATAGGTCTGAAGTTGAGGTTTTATGTTTTGTGATTTCAGGGCTCCTCACTGGACGATGAAGCAGCTGCTCCTTCGTCTGACGGCTCCGGCTCAGGTGAGGCGGCCGAGGCCCGTTTTGGATTGGTCGAACTTTTGTCTGGACTGTTTCCCTCCACAGAGCTCTGTCCATCCTGACCTTCTGAATTCTCCAACATCTCCTGAATGAGAGGAGGCATGGAGCCTGGAATCTCCATCTTCAGAGAAATAACACGCTCAGCACCTAGAGAGAGAGAGAGAGAGAGAGAGAGAGAGAGAGAGAGAGAGAGAGAGAGAGGAACAGATAAAAAGAAAATAAAAGGAGAGAGAAAGAAAGTAGAAAGAAAGGCAGAGATGGAAAAAGTAAAAGGATACAGAAAAAAGAGAAAGTAGAGGGAGAAAGACATGAGAGAGGTAGAAAGAAAACGGAGACAACAAAAGAGAAAGTAGAGAGAAAGGAGAGAAAGAAAGAAATGACAGAAAAAAAGAAAAAGCAGAGATGCAGAGACAGTAAAAGAAAACGAGA
Organism: Crenuchus spilurus; assembly: GCA_036984385.1. NCBI lineage: Eukaryota > Metazoa > Chordata > Actinopteri > Characiformes > Crenuchidae > Crenuchus > Crenuchus spilurus. The sequence continues at coordinate 35,748 of BRDA01000266.1, read as the reverse complement.
CAGAGAAAGAAAGTAGAGAGGCACAGACAGAAAGAAATAAAAGGAGAGAGAAAGAAAGTAGAGAAAGAAATGAAAGATAGAGAAAAAAGAAAAAGGAGACAAAATAAAGAGAAAGTAGAGAGAAAGGAGAGAAAGAAAAATGAGACAGAGAAAGAAAAAAATACAGGCAGAGATAAAAAGAATTGAGAGAGTGAAAGAAAAAAGAAAGGAGAGAAATAAAGATAAAAAGGAAGAAAAAGTAGAAGGAGAAAAAGAAAGAGAGGAGCGAGACAAAGTGAGATGAGAAACAGTGTTATAGAGCAGATATAATGAAAGGATGTAAATTCACACTGAAGACTTTTGCTCCTCTGATCTCATCTCATAATGAAAGGAGCTAAACTGCGGACTGGAAACTCAGTTTTCCTTTCATGTTTTAAATCTTTCATGATTATTGGAATATTCAGACACTGAGCTACCAGCACACTGCCAGGAAATGGCAGGAAAATGTCTCTTAGCTTTGCTACTTGTACAGATACTCTGGTTATTCAGCTGAATGAAGAAGACCACCTTTGGCGCTGATGCTGCGGAGGTCTGTGATCTTCATGAGGGTTTTGGGGAACATATGGGGCATACTGGGCCTCCGCTTCCTCACGTAGATCTTCAGAGCTTCCAGAAGAGGCTCCTGCAGCTGGTCCACCTTTGAGGGCTCCTCTAGGTCCTGACGGTCTGTTTAAGCATCCAGAAAAAAAGAAGCAATATAAAAGCACTGATTTAACAGCACAGCTGTTCATATACAGTGCCAGTCAAAGGTTTGGACACACCTTCTCATTCAATGTTTTTTTCTATCATACATGGAAAATGAACACTGAAGTCATCCAGTCTATGAAGGATCACATAATGAATCACGTAGTAAACTTAAAAGTGTTAAACAAACAAAACATGTTTTAGATTTTACTTCAAAGTAGACACACAACTGATGTCTCAAACACATTAAGAGGCAAGAAATGCAAGTCATGAACTCTTGATAAGACACAGCTGTATTGTTTACTAAATAATTACAGATGTATTTCTTCTTAGTTTAGATGACTTTAGTATTAATCTATAATGCAGACCATTTTTAAATAAAGTAAAACCACTGAATCTTCAGAGGGTGTGTCCAAACTTTTGACTGGTCCTGTATAACACAGAGCATAATAACTGGACTTCGGCACTCTAGTGTTATTTTGTACTGCACATTGGGCTTGAAAATGATTATGAAGCTACAGTTATATGGGGTGAATAGTATCAAAATCACTTCCATAAGCTTTGCCTGCTTCGTCTTTAAGTAAACTGACCAATCAGTATACTAGTCAGTGGCATTTCTAGAATAGAAAGCCAGGTGGGGCATAATAAATTATGTCAGGTGTTATACTGAATTCAGCACCCCCGCCATGAGATGCATTTCCTGTCGGGAGACTTACTTACCGGTGGTATTCCGTTGCCTTTACTTTGGTTATTGTGAATAACCTGTCATAACCTTAAATTCCTGTCATTAATGAAGGAAATAAAGCTTTTACTGAGGTAAAACGACTGTGTGTTATCTAACTGTTAACTTTGATTAAATTGTTGACATGATTCATTATACTGACTCGCTAGCAGTGGCTAACGGTTACTGTTATGTTTCTGAGTGGCAAGTTGAATAGCAAAGCTGATACCATAAATGATATTCATATATATATATATATACACACACACACAACAGTTCACCTTTTTGTATTAAAGTATGGAATTTTTTCATAATATTCTAATTTTCTGAGCTGTACTAGTACAGTTATATGCAAAGGTTTAATCACTAAGAGACAAGTTAGTTTGACTTTCTAAAGGTTAGCAAATCTTCTACAGGAAGGAGCCTTCTTCTATAGTACACAGTTTCTGCAAACTGTAATGCATGATTAGTATTATTTTTAACATGTGCAGAAATTTGATTATGTGTCACATTTTATGTTTAACTTTTTCCCAAAATAAAAAATTCAGCAAATAAATGGAAATTGTGCAGTGTATATGGGTGCTATATAAAGCACCTAGAGAAAAACAACAAATCATGGCATTAATATTAACATTGATATTATGCTCTTTTAACATCTCTGCTGGCCATTGAATTTTATGGTATTTACTTTGGAAAGAATATGAAGAATTTATTTGTGATCTGTTTCTTGAAGCCACAATGTTCAACTATTAAATAAAAAGGTTTTAATGATGTGAAAATTTTTCTTTTTTTTCTTTTGACTTTTTTTTATTTTATGATGTGAAAATCACATTTTATTAGAGATAAATGTACAATAATGTATGCAATAATTCTAATAAGTAACTTCATAGCTTTCATATAATTATATAAAATAAAATTAATTATTAGTCAAAAATAGGAATACAGTTATAATAAATAAATGACCACACTTTCACAGTGACTGTAAACAGAGAATTAAAGCATATGATTTATTATTTAATGTTCTTGTTTATCCCAAAATAAGTAACATAATGAACTGTAATATTAATATATAATTATATTATAATAGCATTTAACTCTACTATAATAGTACGGAATACTAATTAACTGCACTGAACACTGTGTTACTGTATATAAACTAATACAAATATGATGAGTGATTGCAAACATGTATGACTACTTAAGTGGAAGATGTCACTAGGTGGCAGTGCTGGTACAAAAATAAACTTTAATCAGCCCACTCTCTGAGGGGGCAGAGGTGCCATCACAGACAGCACACGGCTTTTCTTAGCTCTCCTCTGGATTATGCAAGAGTGTGTAACACCCAGAACAGCGCTGGGCCTTAGCACCTCTGAGTCAAATATAACACACACACATCTTATTCAGAAACTAAACTGTGGGAGTGTGTGTGTGTGTGTGTTCTATCAGTGTAAAAAACTTCTAGGAGGCATAGAGAGATGCAGAGGGGTCTAATTTCCTGTGCACGGATGGCTTACACTGCGCGCGCTCACACACACACACACACACGCACACACACACACACACACACACACACACACAGAAAGAAACCAGGTTAAAGCGAAATAACAACACACATCTCATGTCTGCTCCGAGGCATCCACCTGTACCTGCTGCTCTAGTAGAGCTCCCTGTCTGCTGCTTTATTACTATAATTTCACTGGTGAGCTCTGAGGGCACTCTTCACCCACAGCAAATGATTTTACACCATTGGATTAATACAAACACCACTTTGACATGACTTAGACTAATGAGGTAATTCACAACCTGTTATATTTTAAAGGGCCCAATTATTTAAAGGGCCACGTCATAGAAAACCAAATAACCCTTGTTTTTGTATATGTTGTTAAAGTTCATATATAGACTAATCTAAGCTGCAGAAACAGCCCATTTTGAATTAAGTTTTGATGATGTCATAGAAAACAGTGTAAATACATATACTTGTCGAGAAGACTGTATTAGTTTAGCCCCGCCCCTTTCAGACTGAAATGTTTCAGCCAGGATTGCCTTTTTATATATACGTATACAATAGAACCTTGACTTACGAGTGAATCAACGTACAATTTTTCAAACATACAAGTCGTCGCTCTGTAATTTTTTGCTTTATGATGTGAGTCGAGATCTAAGATCACCACTAGAATGGGTGTGGCTTTTGGGGGGGCTGGAAAGGATTAATAGCATTTTAATTATTTAAAAATTTATATATGCACACGCAGAGAATCAGAATAATATGACAAGGGCAATGATAAGGGCATGATAATAGGGCTCTGGGTGATAGGTGGTAGCATCTCAGAAACCACTAACTTTGTAGGATGTTGTATAGCCACTGTAGTGAGAAAATGTACTAACAGTGGTGGCCTACAAGCCATTGATCCCAGAGGGGACTGATGACTCTGGTGAGTGGAACAGAGCAATCAATAAGCCACAGTGGTCCAGTTAACCTCTGTAATGAACAGAGGAGTAAAGTGTCAGGGATCACCATGTCACGTGACATCTCTAACATCATGGGATAGAGTTCATAATAAGGGTTGTCATAATTCTGATATGACCATATATATGTACATATAAGGCACCATATAAAAATAGCCAAAACAGAGAGGTTAGAACATGGTCATGTATGAATTCTGAATGCTGTTTTTTTACAAACACCCACACAAACATCATAAGAGAACCCCCGGGGGGGTTAAAAGGGATAAATGTAGGATACAGGCTCTTTAATCTAGTCATATCTATCACAATATATTCCCATCAAATGCTGACATTTCCTTTTGTCACTGATCATTTTATCTCTGTATTGTTGGACTACAAGCAATAAGACATTTTATCATTTTTTTATTATTTATGATTTTTATTATTGTGACATAAGGTTGCTTATGATTAGCAATTTAAATACACGTTGTGACAAGATGCATCTTCTGGGAATCTCTGTTGCTTTCATATCTTATTGGGAGCTTGACTTGCATTGCTGAAGTATTCACATAACATGACAGCAAGCAATACAGGGGCAACTTCAAATTTAGACTAGAAATGATGAAAAAACTGGTGCTACAAATTATTCAGAGTGAAAATATCTGAACATCAGTCTCCACTCCTGTATTAAAGGATCATTTCAACAATTTCAAAAAGTGGAACTTCAGTTTTCTTCAGTAACCTGTTCTAAAGTGTCTGGATGATAACTTAAACAAACTGAAACTGTATGTCCCGTAAGAAATAATGTAAATCCAATTAATCTGTTCCAGACCCTTCAAAATATGAACAAAACACATTTTATATAGAATAACTATAGTTTTACATACAGAACACAATGAGAAATAAACACAAAACACTAATGAAATGGATAAATGAACATTTAACATCACTCTTACAGGTTTACACTCTGTTTTAGAGAGTGCTGGTGTGGTCCAGCCAACACCCATTGTCGGGGTTCTATTTGTTTTCACACCTGTTTTCAGGTTTAAGCACTACATGCTGTCACTTTAGTGTGACATGTTTTAGTTTGTTTTGAGCATTATCAGAGAGAAACAAAGCCAGAGAAACAAGAAACAAAGCCAGAATGAATGAATACGTGGGTGAGTGATTAACGTGTGTGTGGATGCTTTGTTTTAGCGAAATTAGTGGTGAGTCATGTGGGCACACCGACTAAAACTGGGAGGATGAACAATAACTGGGACAACATTTCTTCAAAAAAAGTTGACGATAACCGTATTGTATGATAACCAGGGCAAACAATAACTGAGGTTCCACTCTATTTAAGACTGAAGTAAGCAAAGTCATTCATAGTTTGATGTAGTAAAGAATTGTTCAGTGTTAGTGACAGATCGCGACATCACAATCCGTGTTTCTATCATCACCACTGTAAACAAAGGTCATGTAGTTTATTCTACAATGTACACTTTCACAAACTACTCTGAATCTCAATGATTAAATTGTGCATAAATGTTTTGAAAATGTAGTTAAATTCTCCTTTAAATGGACATGAGGCTCCAACTACTGTCATATCTCTGGGGTCTCAGCCTACTGCTCCACTGACAGCTACAGTATCCCTGTATGACCCAGGTGAGTGTGTGTGAGGCCCACCTCCGGAGATGAGGCAGATGGCGGAAAGCAGGCCTGTCTCTGTGTCGTCCATCTCAATGGGCAGGAGTTGGTTGGCGAAGGTGAACACCAGGTCTGTAAGTGGCCCGAATCCTGCGTTGTGCATCTGCGTCCTGTTCAGAGTCAGTCCATCCGAGAAGGTCATGGTGTCCTGATCCGGCGTGTACCGTGTGCAGATACGCAGGATCTACACACACAAACAAACACACACACACAGCATACATTAGGGATGTGCTTCTTCATTAGTGATGTACCAAAATTATTTGGCCAAAAATGGCAAAAAACACATGAAGTGAAAAGACAAAATAATTTATATTGAATGCTGAGGTTTTTAATGACGCTGTTACGTTCTTGGGCATTCAAAATTATGCTTTTCCTCACCAACAAAACACAGATTCACCAGCACAGTTACAGTTTGGTAGTGAAATGGAAGAAGAGAACAAACTACAAGCACAACCTTCACTAAACTACACTTGTTATGATGAAACCAGAATACAGCCGCTTAGCTTTGTGTTTGTGCTCCGGTGGCTGCAGTGTTAGGGAGCGTCTCACAATTACTAGAAGAAATGTGAAGTGTTTCAGTGTCTGTAGCCAATGACACTCACATTAAACACACAAAACATCCATGTGACTTACATCATTCATTTAAGACATTTTCATCATTTTATTAAATATTAGTAATAATGTAACATACATGCATCTTCATACATATTCATATATTATTGTCTTTGTTTTATATACAAATATAAAAGAATAATCAATTAAACTCATGTTATTAAACCTAATGATGTCAAACCAGCTTATTAAAATACAGACATTAATTCCTGACTCACTACAAGACTTATTTTGGGAAATAGTTTAATTAATAATTTTATAATGATTTATATAAATAAGGAACTGTGTTCAGGATTTGGCCAAATTTTTCATTTTGTTTCGGTTCCTGCCAAAAACTTTTGGTGCATTACTAATTTCCATCACTGAGGCTGATGCACTACACAATACATCAGTGCATTGCTAGCAATCTGATACATTAAAAACACATGAAGCAACTACATATGTGATACAGTTCACCTGTATTGTGATGCAGTGCAATTCCACAAGAGAAGATTTAACACAATGTGATTTAAGGTGATGCAAGTATGCTATGCAACTCAATATCATACAGATTTGAAGTAATTTGGTGGAACATGTAGCCTTGACACGTCTCCAACTTGCATAACACTTGAAAGAGAAACTTGACAATAACTGGCCATTGAAGGCAGTGAAGATGAAACAGTTTAGACTAGGGATGTCACCATCACGTTTTTTCTGTTCCAGATCTGATCCGAGTCTTCGGATATCTTCGGATATAACCGATACTTCTAGATATCTTATCTAGATAAGAACTAGATAATACTAGTATAATAGATAGTAATAATAGATAGTACTAGATAATAGTATATCTGTGATATGAAGAGTTTTAAACATTTAATGC
>BRDA01000266.1:311-13599 GCA_036984385.1 Crenuchus spilurus | reverse complement strand
CACGACGCCAGCATAGGTATTGACTGACCTCTTCTTCTACAGTAGCATCTAGGGGATGCTACGACCGCAGCACCCCTAGCGGTTGGCATACTTGAAAAAATTTACGCTACTCGTTACTTGGAATTTTACTCGTTACCTGGAACAAAAATATTCCGAGATCTCGACTTGTTACCTGGAATACTCGTTAGTAGGGATGCTCGTAAGTAGGGTTACCACTGTATAAACATATTCTGGTTTGTTTACTTGTTTTTTACTAAAGTGACTTTGTGTCAAGTCGGACTCTAATTTTCAACTCTACTTAAAGCCAAGCCTGGACTACCATTCGTTGCTTGGTTGCACACAGAAACGTAGCTTCCTGTCTTAACAAAGTTTTGTATCTGTTTGTTCTAGCCTGTGGAACATCTTTACTCTGTTTAGCATGCTAGCATCCTGTCTAGTGTGAGGCCTAGTTGGCCCTCTGTTACTTATCCTGTCCAGTGTGAGGCCTAGTTGGCCCTCTGTTACTTATCCTGTCCAGTGTGAGGCCTAGTTGGCCCTCTGTATAGCTTATCTGTTTGGTTTGTTTCTTTGGAGGCCTAGTCGGCTCTCAGTTGTCTCTTGGTTCTCTTTATCCTGTTTCTGTTTTGCATATTTCTCTTTACATTATTTGGGTTATTTTGTATGTTCAGACTTGTATTATTAAATTCATTTGTTTATAAACCTGTGCTCATCTTTTCCAGTTTGTTGCTTGCCTTACATTGGGTCAAATATTTGTAGAAAAACATAACATTCTAAAGGGTTCACAAACTTTCAAACACCACTGTATACTGTAGATTGGCATAGATTTGTGATGGTTGTTCAAATCTGCTACTGAAAATACAGTGTCACTGACACAAATTTTTGGCATTTGTAATGTCCCGTTTCCTCATTCTGACTTTCATCTGGCTCCTCTCTTATCAACAGGAGAGCAAAACGACACCTCGAGTAAGATATGACTCTGAATGACTCTATGACTCAAATGTTTTCATAAACAGTAAGCTCCAAACATTCAGAAGCAAGAACAGTCGGGCATCCTGAGACTGACTCATCCTGCCAAAATCTAGAACATTTGACAGGTGTGTGTATGTGTTTGTGTGCATTACATATTTACACACAAACCAGCACTTCAGCTGCGGAACCCGCCGATCAGAGCTGTGTTAATGGTGCATGAATGTCAATCTTTGCAACCGCATGCTGAGCTCAAGCTATATTTAAGCCAGTCGGAGACAAACACTAGCACGCTGTCAATCATCTCTGCAATGTTGCTCTGCTGCTTTCCACTCACTTGAAGAAGAAAAAAGTCTTAATCTCAAACTGCTATCAGGCCATCAATCAATCCAGCTACTCTTCAAGCTGCAGCTTCCTTGGTTCTTGAGATCCATGGCTATCGGAGAAAGCGATCTACGTGTCAGCCTTGCTTGTCATGGTGTAGCACGTCTCTCCTGAATGTTCTGCCAGATTTAAGACAGTTTTCATGAACCGTGACCTCGCTCTCCGACAGGTAAATGTTTGTGGATGGTCCCCAAAGGCAACCGCCACAGCAAGCTCTTCACTGCCGAGAGGTCGTGCAGAGGTCAGCTTCGCCCAGAGCTGGAGATCAAATCGATGATGTATTTCTCCATTTGGGTCAGTTCTGACTGAGTTTGATTTACAGGTTCAGGCCCACTGGTCTGTCTCTGAAATTCCCCGAAGTTGTCATCCTGTTCATTCTCAAAGAACCAACCAAGGCAGGTTTCAACGTGATGGCTTATGGGATGCCTCCTGGGTGAGTGTGGAAGGGTTCAGTATCCCAAAACTGACTTCTTCAGTACTAGCAAGCTGAAGACAAGTCTATCAGACCGAGAGCTAAATTATAACTTTACGTATACTGACATATTTGCACGTAATTTTAACTTGTCCAATAGGGGGCAGTATAGCATTTACAATATCGCAATGTACAGAAAACAAACACACATACAGTCAATAATTCATTTTCAACCCCAGGAAAAGTAAGAGTATAATGATTTTTTTTAATTAGCCAAAAACTGAAATGTGTGGAAACATACCTCACTCTCTTCAGAGTGCTTCACATTCTCATATTTTGTCTTTTACTGCTGTCAATGCTGTCAATTACCAAAAACATATGTATTGTTTACAACTCAATCGCACTACATTATTGCATCGTGGCACTTAGGCAGAAGTAGAGGATGCATAGAACATAGAACTGTGGCAAAACAATTAATACACATGCACTCATATCCACATTGACATTCAATGACATTCAAGGGACTCAGAAACACAAGGGAGCTATATAGCAAGCTTAATTAGACATGGGATGACGCGGCAGGGCTGTACAATGATTTGACGTAACTGGGGGTTGAGACATGACAAGACACATGTGAAACATAAACAAAAGTACATGGCAAACATAAATAGACTCAGAATGCATGGACAAACATGGGGGAATGGACAAAGCATCTGGGTGCATGCAATCAGAGTCAAGTAGATTATAAAGAATGGAAATTATCTTGTAGAATAAGACACTTAGATATGTTTGTTCTTTGATAATGTTCAAACTTGACAACATCTAACATCTAGCTAACACTAAAATTTGACTTCAGAATGGAATATCTCAACATGTAAACTGAAGATCAAACCTAAAAATTTATACCTCCCTAAGGAAAAGTACAAGACCAAGACTTTAGCAGCAGATCTATTAAGTCCTGTATGTTATGAGGTAGATATTCTTCCAGAAGATCCCAGAGATGATTAATCAGATTGAGATCTGGGGTCATTTGTGGACCCGGTTGACAGGTACTGACCACTGTTAACTGAGACCACCTCACAGGCAGATATGCTCCAAAGCCAATAGATTTTTCTATTGTCAAAGTCACTAAGGTCTTTGCACCTGCCCATTTCACACACATCCAACACATCAACTACAAGAATGGACAGTTTTCTTACCATCTAATAAATCTCAGACCTTCACATGTGCTGTATGAGATGGCTAAGGTTATAAACCTTTATGACATACAGATGAGCTTCTTTCTGGTTACGCTTTAGAAGTGCTAAATCACTCCTGTCTAAAAGAAATATGGTAGAAGGCCACTGTATGATCACACAACAATCAAATATAAATATTTTTCAGCTATCCACATCGACTAAAGGGAAATAATAATTGAATTCTCAAGCTAGTCAAAAAACTGATCTAATTTAAATTAATTTAGGCTGTGTATGTAGGACAATGCTAAAGTTATGCTAGCTTAGCATGCTAACCACTTACCTTAGAGAAACAAAGTAATTGCTTCACACCAGAGACAGATTTTCTATTCAGAATGTAAACATTACAAAATGTGACACCATTACAAAAGCTAGCCTACAGCTAGCTACAGTAAACGATAGCCACCATGTTTAGAAATATAGTGTTAGCATTAGCTTTTTCAGCTGAGGAGAAATGAGTCATGTCTTCTGTAGGTCAGAATGAATCAACTATAAAGGTTGTACAGTTTGAACTGTATTCAATAGAATGTAAAAAGTGTTTTAACTTTAAAAAGTTTGTGACTTTGCTGCCTTAAAAATTTAAGTTAAATAAACTAGCAATAGTAAGCTGACTGAACAAAAATCTGTTCTGTTATAATTTCATATTGGTTGTTAATGGCTATTACTTACTTTAAGTTAAGTTACTATTAAGTCAAAACATTTACTTTTTTGTTTTTTAAACCAGGGTTCCTCCTCTGCATTTTATTTAAGGGACAATCCTGTATTTTAAGAGATAGTTGGCAATCGTAGCTTGAACCCACTTCTTCACCTCAACATGTGTACACTCTGTAGTGCCTAAAAACAATTACATATTATGTTAATTTATTTGAGCCCTTTGTTACCCTACAATGACATTGATTTTGAAATATAAGTTATTCAAACCAGCAGCTTTGGTTTTTATTGAATAATAAACTTATGTAGTGACTTTCTAATAACCAAGGATGCTTTGCAATCAACACAATCAACACAATCCTTTTACACACTTAGAACTCAACCACACACACCAGTGAGACGCGGCAGCCAATTGCGTACAGCGTCTCAACCGGAAATTACTGCCCATCTGGAGGACTGCATTGAACACTAGGGGGCATCACCCAGAACAGAAAGCCAACCATATCTGGGCTTTCATACATACATGCATACACAGACATACACATTCATTCACACATACCAGGGTCATTTAGAGCCAATTCACCTGATCTCCATGTTACTGGACTGTAGGAGGAAACCCACACAGGCACGGGGAGAACATGGAAACCACCCAGATGGGGACTTGAACCCAAGACCTCAGCTCTGAGAGGCAAACTTGCCAACCACCAAACCACCCAATTCTTTACAAAACCCAGAAGATCCAAACAATATGAAGGTGAAATTTTGGAGGTAGACACATATCATGTGATCTACAATCATCCGTAAACTTCACTTTCCCGCATCTCCCAGCAAATAGTTTTATGTGTATCTCTGGAGAAGAATAAATAAGCTTTGACAGCTGCTTACAGTGCTTAGCTAATCCAGCGCTCTGCTCCTCGTCTAGCTCTGCTTTAGCACTAGCTAGACGCCACACAGGCTGATCATGACACAAAGGGATCAGCTGCAATTATTCCAGCTCTCAAAAAGGCATTCAGGAGGCACTCTTGTCATTTTACGAAGTGGGATGAGTGTCTGCCACCCTCGTCTGATGTGTGGTGGAAAACACGCTCCCCCCGCCTCCCTACACAGCACGCTTCTAATGTTCCTACAGCGCCGTAGACGTCCGCTCTGAAGCCTGTCATTAACTCTGTTACTATGCACAGTGTGGGAATAGGTGCTTCAGCGCGGTGCATTATTCATCACGCTCTACCCTGAGCGCCGAGGTGCTCTGAGCCCCACGCCGACGCCACGGCTGGCTTGTTCTCTTGCGACATCTGAAGCAAGCGCCTTTATCACTGGCATCAACAGCAGACACCTAATCAAGATCTCGCAACCTTGTCACACTGTCTTTGTACATAATGTCAAACAGGCAGAGAGCACAGCTTCATTTATAACAGGCCTTTTGTTTGCTTTATATTAAATAATCAAGTCTTCATGCTGCATTGTTCAGCCAACACTCCAACAGTCTTTGTAAAGAACTGTCTAATCTTGTTTCGCTGCCATTGATTTCCACTGAATATCCGAAGCACTCTATCTCCGCATACTGTGCGAAAAGCCCATTGAAGGCTGAGGAGAGGCTGGAGGAAAAGAATGGAAGTTATTGAGTAGTTGGCAGGGATTTGCCAAAGACAGCACTCATAATTGAGCACTCTGGCTGTATTTAAGAAGGATTTAGAGTGGCGTGCATGCAATCGATAACCTCTGTGCTTGGTCCAGTAAGAATTACCGCATAACGCCCAAATCAAACACGCACTTCTCCGCTAACTCTGGGGTTGGGCCCCATGGTTTGACTCGGCTCAGAAAGTACATGACTCAATATCTTCACTGAGACTGCATGTGGATTTGAATAGCTTAGCACCCAATCTAGCAGCTTTAATGCTATCGGATATATATTCTATACCAGTATACCAGTGTTGGTGCAGCAAACAATATCCTTTCATCAATCCATCATCTTCCGCTTATCCGTATCCGGGTCGTGGGGGTAGCATCCCAAGCAAAGTAGACCAGACCTCCCTTTTCCCAGCCACTTCTGCTAGCTCATATTAGAGTCCAAGGTGTTCCCAGGCAAACTGAGATATCTCTCTAACGTGTCGTGGGACTTCCCAGGGGTCTCCTCCCAGTTGGACATGCCGGGAAAACCTCATCAGTGTGGCATCCAGGAGGTATCTTAACCAGGTGCCCGAACCACCTCAACTGACTCCGCTCAACATGGAGGATCTCAACTCTGAGTTTTTCCTGGATGTCCGAACTCCTCACCCTATCTCCAAAGTAGAGTCCAGACACCCAGCAGTGAAAGCTCATTTCAGCCATTTGTATCCGTAATCTCTTTTGTTCACTACCCAAAGCTCAGGTCCAGGTGAGAGTTGGAATGTAGGCCATCCAGTAAACAGAGAGCTTTACCTGGCTCAGTTCTATCTTCACCAAAACAGACGGGTATAGGGTCTGCATCCCTGCAGACACCCCAGCAATCTACCAGCACCCCAATAGCGATTTTTCATTTTAGCTGAATTGACTATTCAATATGTTATTAGCAAGGAAATTTTTGTAAAAGTAAGTATGTTTCCTTCAAGTTCTGTTATGAATGTGCCTTCCGTAATGGATGTTTGAAAAAAATGAGAAAACAACAGTCAAAACAAAACAAGCTAAAGCCCTATTCAGATTGGGTTAAATGTATTTAGGGTTATATGATTATTTCTTCTTTTACAGGAGCTCCTCTTTGATTCAATTTCCATCCAGATTGGCCATGTCAGTGTTGTTTTTCCTCCTCTGCTGAGAAAAACACAGGCTGAATTTCATGTTTTTCATTAATTAAATTTTCTTAAGATCATTTTAATCCCATCTGGACAAAATTCTCAGTGATTTTACAAACAGACATAAACTCACATTGAAAGAATTTTGGCCATTGTAATTAGCCGTGTTTAGGCTTGTAGCATGAAGATCCAACAAAAGCTGTCACAAATCGCAAAAATAATGAAATAAATAAAAAAGTTAATCTAGCATCTACTTAATCTGTATGGAAAATCTTCAACTCTATACAGTACATTGTGGAGCAGAAAAGACACTAAAACTAATGAGAAAAGCTCAATCCTGAAAGCTTATTAAAGGGACAGTTATAATCACAGCTACATGTACAAGTCAATACTGAGCATTATCAAGGAGAAACAACAAGAAACAAAGTCTTGGGTGAAGAACAAACAAAAAAATAAATGACAAAGTCTTGGGTGAAGAACAAACACATGGGTGGAGCTTTGTTTTTGTGAAATTAGCGGCAAGTCACGTGAGAACGTTAATGAAAACTGGGCAAATGAACAATAACTGGGACAGACTTGTTGATGATAATTGAATTAACATATATAATCGAATTGTACAATAACCAGGGCAAACAATAACAGAGGGTACATGCAATACAACCCCTCTGAGAAACTTGGTCATCCTGTAGTCATTTTAATGCCACCTGCATGCATGAGTTTCATCACTGAGGAGACGTGTCAAATAATTTATTCTAAACGTCCCCCTGATATTGTAATCCCATCCCTAAAGGGCTTATGTCAGGATTACTGTATGAAGGAGTAGCACTCAAGGTCTCATTAACTTTATTAAGGCTAACATAAAGTCTTATGCAAAAGTTTGAGCACCCCTGATTTAACAATGTCATTGATTTTCTAAAAGAAAATAATTTAATATATTTTCCACATACAATCTTCTGCTCATTTTAATGCACAGTTACTCTTTATATACCAAACAAAACAACTTGGAAATAAAATAATGTAAAATGTGGCCCATTAAAAAGTTACAGCACAGTAAATGTTAATTTACATTTTTTCCTCAGTGCATTAAATATAAATAAATAGAAACTGTGCACTAAAGTTTGTCAGTTTGTTCTCTGTAGAGGTGATCTAACGTTACTTATTTTTAAAATGAACTAATTGATCAGGAGCACAACTAGAATAAGAATGTCAGTATAATTTATAATATAATATAATAAGTATAATGTTACCATCATAAGAGTCAAAATAGACTAAACTTTACAAAGGATGAATATGTAAACTTTGCATGAACAATTCCCACCAGTTCAACAGATAGATGCTAGCCTGGTAGTATGTCTTTCAGCCAAAAATGATTATTTTATGACTAAGGAACCAAGTACTGAAAGTATCAAGAGTTTTCAATACTTAAATCTGTTAATCAATACTATACTGTAACTTTCAATACTTGAAATAACTTTTAAAAATATAATTTTTTTTCTGCATTTTACTTTATATTATTGTGTTTTATTGACAACTGAAGAGTTCTGCATGGATTATAATAATTTGTACATTATTTACACACGATTAAAACATATTACGCCAACACTACTATTGCCGAAAGCAAGACCAAACTGTCCTGATATAATCTATAATACATTTTTTGAAATTGAAAACATCATTGAATGGCACACAAGTTACTACTCAACTTTAAAAGGAAGTATTTTGTTTCTGTTCTATTGATTTCAGGCACCAATGCATCAACGTCATCCTCCTTCCTTCCCACCACCACCACCAGTTTGGTCCTGGTCCTGTTGCTCAGAGGGGTGGCTCCGCCTATGCCATCCGTCTATCTGACAGTATCTGCTCTAGACCAAATGCTGCAAGACCTGGGCCATAGACAGGGCCTACGCCAAAGACTCAAATACTAAATCTCTTGGTTAACATCCTGCAATCCAGACTGTAGAGGAAGGGTTCCCCATATCGAGGTCCTATAAATCTGTGTTTTAACAATTCATCTTTACCTTGTATTGTACTCCAAATGTGGATTAAAATATAATTATGCTCTCACTCCTGTTCCCGGCTTTTTATGGCAGAATTACAATGCTGACCCAAAACGCCTTGCATCAGCATATATCTTTCAACCAAAAATATTTAATGAATTATCTACACAAATAAGTCAGCCGCACATTACTGAGTTACATTATAGAGGTTCAGGAAGAGCTTCAGATCTAAAAATAATACAGAAGCTTTTATCAGATGGGTGCCCATTCTCATGCAAAGTAATCCGTAAAGGTCTCCGAAGAGATACAGACAAGCTTAATCACAGTCATTTGCTCTTGGTTGCACTTTTCTGTTTCAGGGTCATCTCAAGCACTTTGTTATTCTACGCTTGTGATCTCTTTTAAACTAAAGGCTTATCTCTGCAGTACTGTTTTCATTCCATTTTTAATGGAAAATCAGGGTTCAAATGACATCAAAATCCCCAAAGCTCTCCAGTTAAATATACTAAACAGACACCAGCGCTACTATACATAAAAACAGAGCACATTGCTATATACGCTAAACTAAGTTTATTAGACATACCCGCGGTATTGACCTTTTAATAAGAAACCAGCCATACAGGTGCACTTTGTTTACATTTACTGACTGTAGCTCATTTAACTGGCCACTTTATTAGGTTACAGCATTGTAACGTACAGTTAGAGACCTGTCTGAGTACAACCATCCTCTACACCTTCATGTAAATGTATCTAAACCGAGAAACTTCTCTGCTGTCATGATTAGACAATGAAATCGAAGGTGCTGAATCAGAATCTAAATATTGAATATTCATTCAATTCAAATTCAAACTCAAAAATTAATGTTTACGTTTACAGCATTTGGCAGACGCTCTTATCCAGAGCGATGTACAAAAATGCTTCATTTCCATTAAGAGAATTAGCTAGTACAGAGAGTACAGAGTCCAAACTACTCTTCAGTTCAGACACTGTTAGAACAAAACCATCACTAATACCTAGAAAGAAGGGAGCATACACAATTACGATGCACGTTAACAGGGTGAGGACCGGTTCATTGATCAGTTCTGGGTTGTATATAAGAAACGGGGCTATTGAGTAAAGACCTGGGGCTATTGCCTCGTAGCCCAGCCCTAGTACCGACCTTCCTTCCACATGTCTTGAAGGATGGCGGGTCAAGCCAAGCCAAACTAGAAGCTTGAAGAGTTTGCGGTGTGGCTCAATGTTTTTCCTCAACACCATAAAGTAAGCACTGCTTACATGACATCAGATTTTGGCTCCAGTCAATACTGCACATGTAAAAGATGGCGGCTGCACTACAGAGCCCAGCTTGGTTGCAAAAGGGGTTTGTAAACGTTTGCAAGGCATAGAAATTTTTATCAAATTACCACTAAACAAATAGGTCTTCAATGGCCAATGATACAAGAGCTATGCACAAACACCTGAAGAGAAAATACACCAGATGTTCTGGATGATGGGCCTCCAGAAAAGACAGAACCCTCAAATGTTTTATCTGTTTGTGTCTGTTGATTTACTGCGAACTAATTTAAAGCCATGAAGTGGTCTGCCTGCTACTTCACAATTTCCATTGAATAAGTGTTTGAGAAAACGTTCAGGACAGAATCTGGGCTGATTCCTCACTGACTGATGGTGCCAGTGTGTGTGTATGTTCATGTACGCTGGGTTTGATGGGACATTATCAAATTATTTTATTTAGATATTTAGATAACTGGGTTTAATAGAAACTTGGCAGAGGAAGGGCTGACAAACTGTGCAGCTGGGCTACAGATGGGCTACAGTCCAGAACCTACATAATGCTCTAATATGGCAGGTGTTTCTGATAGAATGGCCAATGAGGATAAGTGTACATTACCGTTCAAAAGTTTTAGAACGTTTCTGCGCTGAGCTGGTCAGGGGTTCATCCTACAGTAAGATAACGACCCAAAACATCAGTCCAAACTCTGCCAGAACTACCTCAGGAAAAAACAACAAGATGGTCAGCTTGAAAACATGGAGTGGAGCTCAGTCTCCAGACTTAAACCCCATCCAGCTGATTTGGGATGAAGTGAAAAGCAAAGCAAACCTACAAGTGCCAACATTTATGTGATGTTCTGCAGCAGATTTGAGAAGAACTGTCTGAAGAATGTTTGATGTCTGTTGTAGAAAGAATGTCACGAGTGAGTTCAGCTGTTATATCTGACAAAGGTGCTGCTTTGTGTCCAAAGTTTAGACACATTTTGGTCTATAAACTGATTCCATGACTTATTTAACTCCTATACTTTCATTTCAGAGTCAATGAGACGTTAAACTCAATCATTTTTAGTACAAAAACAGGAAAAATTGGGGTGTTCTAAAACTTTTGACTGGTAGTGTAGTTTTAAGTTAAAGATTAAACTGTGCATGAGTTGGAATGTCAGTGTGAAACTCACCGTGGTGTACTTGCCCAGCTGGCAGAGAGAGGGGAATGTCTCCTGGTGAGCTTTCCGGATCTTCTCGATGATGGCCTCCAGCTCGGCCGACAGCTCGTAACTCTCCGTCAGCTCTGGTTTCGGGCTTTCCTTCTTCTTTTTGTTCCTGTCGTTACGCACAGCTGCAGGGCAAGAAGAAGAAATAATTCATCAGTACCTCATCAATTTTTGCTCGTAAGCAAAGAAGCTTGTGCAGAAGATGTGTCGAGCATGTCTCAATAAGTATATACCAGATTTATGGAAATCTTCTGTTATATGATGAAGAATGTTTTCATAAGAAGGCAGCTCTAAGAGTCTTTTGCTGGGGGTTTGAAATGCATAATGAGACATAAATAATTTCCAAATGTTATAAATGTATAATAAATGCATTATCACATTAAAAATTTACAGGAACTTATATAAATGCTGGAACCAATCCGGCCTATAGAATCCCAGATGTCCTTAGGCGGTAACTGCCCTACTTTAATCTAATACCCTACATGTTAAAGTATGCCTTTTTAATCTTGATTTGAACTCAAACTCACATGCAAATCACTTAAAGGAAGAGTTTTCATGTCATTTGAAATGTGACTGAATGGACTGAGGTATCACTGTCAAGGTGTGCACATGTGTGCGTCCTGTAATCATATTCAAAGCCATTAAGCTTGAGAAAGCAACAGAACCAGGCCTCTTATCTTTTTCTTCATCACCCGATGAGGCTTCCATGTGGAGAAGAGCTTAGGGAATGGTAACATTTGAATGTGAAGTAGCTTATCTGAAGAAAGACTAGTCAGAACCAGAACAGACCAACAAAATCAAAACATCAACACACATTACACAGTGGCAGGGCTCTGTAGTTCAACTGTATTTTACAGGAATGCAAACAGAAAAGGAATAAAAAGTAAGAACATTCTGTGGTGTTGGTATTGGTTGGGGTGGTGGTGATGTAGTTTGCGGAGAAAAGGCAAATAAAACTAGCTCAAAAATAAAGTATTTAATCAGACTAAAGGTATAAATTGCTAAAAAAAGACTAATAGTAACATACTGGATGAGGCTGTGAATCAGAGGATACAAAGGTGGGATCTTTGTGATGAGCTTTATTGTAATAAACACAAACGAACAAGTGCTAACAGACCCAGGCTAACACTGGCTGACATACATCCACTAGCGTTTTACATTTAATGACTAACAAGGACACTGAGACAAAGGGGAGTTTAAATAACACACGTAATCACACTGGGATGAACAAACGGGGCTGTGAGATTGATGAGACAGGTGCTGAGCATCGGAAGACAGGATGGCGTGAGAAGAGCAGGAACCCAGAGAAGTGACATATACAGTATGTAAACAAAAAAAGCACATGGGGAGTGAAAACACAAGCATAAAAGCTGTGGCTTGGGTGGCTGCGGTGGGCGCGTAACAAAAATGTATTGCTTTTCAATGTCCTTTTGAACTTTTTGTGTTATTTTATTTGGGGTTTTATACTTTTTGCATATACTAATTATTCATTATTAACTATTTTTCATAAATAGCAATAATAATAATAACAATAATAACATCTAGAAAAGTGCATTTCCTGAAGAAAACATGGGATGTTGCGCATTGCTAACTATATTTTTGATATTTTTGTTCCAGGTAACGAATAAAATTCCAAGTAATGAGTAGCGTAAATTTGTTCAAGTATGCCAACCGCTAGGGGCGCTGTGGTCGTAGCATCCCCTAGATGCTACCATAGAAGAAGAGGTCAGTCAATACCTTTGACCGAAAGTGAAAGTGCTAGTGAAAGCGACGCTAAGGTAGCAAAAGGTAGTGAACAAGAAAGTTAGATCAATTTTACTTTTACTTTTCATATGATAAGTGTAATCATGCCATACACGTACGCCCGTCCTCCTGTCCTCTTTAGCCGCCAGCCTACACGAGCACCGTCAGTCTCCTTTTCCTTAGCGGCCAGCCTACACAAGCGTCGTCGTCTCGTTTATTTTTTAAAAAACCCATATAAACACATTATTTAGCATATTAAAGTATACTGTATATTGGCCGACTGACACGGATTAATCAGTTTTACATGTATTCTTATGGGGAAAATGCATCCAGCTAACGAGCAAACAAGCTAACGAGCTCGGCTCCTGCACGGATTTAACTCGTAAGTAGGGTTACCACTGTATAGGAAACATAATAATGTAAGATAATGAGACAGATGGAAATAGATATATAATTAAAAAAATTTGTCTTAATAACACAAAATCTCCATTTTACTTTCCTCTTAATCTCTATTTTCAGACCCAATCAGTCATGTAATATTAGGACTACTTTAGACATCACCATCAAACAAGATCTGGTCACATTTCCTCTTTGTTTTCATTCTTCCCTCTCGTTTTCCATCAGTCTTTTTTACAATTACACATTCACAGCA
>BRDA01000265.1:147895-178934 GCA_036984385.1 Crenuchus spilurus | reverse complement strand
TGTTCTATTCTGAATAAAATATTAGATGTTGGCATCTCCACATCATTGCATTCAGTTTTTATTCACAATTTGTTTAGTGTCCCAACTTTTTTGGTATCCGGTTTGTAGTTACTTTCCGAAGCTGCAGTCATCACCACACATCACTGAAAGGCATGTAGGAGACTCTGCAAATGTATAGAGGAAGGTGCTCTGATCAGATGAGACCAAAATTGAACTTTTTGACCACCAAGGAAAATGCTATGTCTGGCACAAACCCAATACATCAACCCAGGAACACTACCCCCACAGTGAAACATAGTGGTGGCAGCATCATGCTGTGGGGATGTTTTTTCAGCAGCAGGGATTGGGAAACTTGTCTGAGTCAAGGGAATGATGGTGCTAAACACAGGGATATTCTTCAGCAAAACATGTTTTGGTCTGTCAGTGATTTGAGACTGGGATGGAGGTTCACCTTCTAACAGGAAAATTACCCAACTATTACTGCTAAAGAAACACTCAAGTGGTTTAAGGGCAAATATGTAGATGTATTGGATTGGCCTAATCAAAGCCCAGACCTTAATCCAGTTGAGAATCTGTGAAGGAGCTGTAGGAGTTTTGCTAGGAGGAATGGGCAAAAATCCTGTGGCAAGGTGTGGTAAGCTCATAGAGACTTATTCAAAGCCAATTGCAGCTGTAATTGCCACAAAAGGTGATTCAATGAAGTACTGACTTTAGAGGGGTGAATATTTATGGACAACACGTTTTTAAAATTATTTTGTCCTGTTTGTAGTTTGATTCACAATAAAAAGAAAATCAAATGTTCACAGTTGTAGCCATGTTCTGTAAATGAAATTAAGCAAACCCTCAAATAATCCATTTTAATTTCAGGTTGTGAGGTAGCAAAATATGAAATATGCCAAGAGGGATGAATACTTTTGCAATACTTTCACTATATATCAGTCTTAAAGGCACAGTAACAAAAAACAGCCTGTTTAAGTGTGCATGCATGCATCTAAAAATGAATTGACAAATGATAAGTGGACCTCAGGCTAAAAAAACAACAGAACAGGCCCTTTAACATACATCTGTGTAGACATTCTAAACATCTGAACATTATGACCTATTAGTTCATCTTCACTGGGGGCTGAAGGCAGTCACAATGAGCAAGCTGGTACAATTTTAGCTTTAGTCCAACACCTCTTCAATCTGATTAAATGAATCCAAAACAACTCATACTGTGCTTGTTTACTTTCTTACATCACTGTGGTGGAGGATCATTTTCATGCAGCGACACTTTAGTGGATAATTAGACTCACCACTCACTCACTTATCCTTGAGAACAGGATGTTTTAGCCAAACCTAACCAACAGTCTGGTCATGTTCATGTCTGAATCAGTGCCTACCAGCTGATGTCAACAGCTGAGATCATGTCTAACATATCACGTTGGCATTGTTATGGCTTTTCTATCTTAATAATTTTTCTTTGCATCAGGCGTAAAGGAAAACACTCATGAACTCAATCATTACAAATTCCTGAAAGAGACAAATCGATGAACATCAATAAAGCTGTTATCTGACATTCCTGGTTTCTGATGTGTAACAGTTGAATGGCCTCTGAAACAGTGAACTGGACAAAGTCCCAAAAAAAGTGCATTTTCACTCTTTTTCACACATCAACATTAGAGTAGGTGTGTAAAAGCTTGTAGATGCCTCCTGATCTAGTGATTCTGTTAAACTCATGGCTATTAATTCCTAAAAGGAGTTTAAAGTAACAGCTTTTACTCTTCTGAGAAGGCCTAAGACTAAAGGTTTGAACACTGGTTTGACTGTATTCAGTCACAAGAGCTTTAGTGATTTTTAATGATTAGTTCTTGATAAACTCTCCAACTCATACCAATGGTTCTGGATGGTGCTTCATCACTTCAGAGAATGCAGTTTCATGATGAACTACTCCGGAGTGTCCTGTTCTATTGCTAATGCTTTTTTTAAATGAGATTCTAATAATAATAATAATAATAATACATTTTATTTAATGGCACCTTTCTGACACTCAAGGTCACTTTACATAAAATAGATAAAATATGACAGTAATAATAAATAAAACAATAGAACAGAAAGATAGTACTCAAAAATAAAATAATAAAATAAATAAAACGTAAAGTAAAATGAATAAAATAAATTAATAAAGAGCAATTGAAGTCAGATGTTATAGGCCATTCTGAAAAGATTTTAAGACCCGCCAATGCAAAATGGAATCAGAGTTCCTTAAATCAGGAGGTAGAGCATTCCATAGCCTAGGGGCAGAGCTACTAAAGGCCCTACCTCCCATGGTACTAAGCCGTGTAATGGGAACAGACAGATGTGTGGAGGCAGATGATCTCAGTGATCGTGAGTGAGGGGTGATATTAATAAGGTCTGAAATATATGGAGGGGAAAAATTGTGAATTGCCTTGAAAGTGAGGAGTAAAATTCTACAAGTTGGGTGCACCATAAAGTAGTCAGATACATTTGCAAGAAGACATACTCCACATTATTTTAATCAAACACAGTTATATAAGAATATTATGACCATCTAGCTAATATTAGTAAATTTAAAAAAAAATTATATTCTGAAAAAGCTTGTTTTTGTTCATAATTTAATTTAAAATGGTAAACGGTCATATATTTTACATTCATTACATATAAAGTGACATTTTTCAAGCATATATTGTGTCATTTTTTTATATTTTTGTTTTGATCATAAGATTTACAGCTCATGAAATTCAGAAATCCAATATCTCCAATTATTAAACTATTCAGAAATAGATGTACAATACAGGAAAGTCTAACTTCTTATAAGTTTGTTCATGTATACACTGAGAACTTGGTTGGAGCTCCTTTATCACAAATTACTGAATCAATACAGAGTGGCATGGAGGCAATCAGCTTTTGGCACTGCTGAGATGTTGCAGAAGCCCAGGTTGCTTTGATAGCGGCCTTCAGCTCATATTGCTAAGTTGAGTATTTGTCATTTTCCTCCTGACAATAACTCAGATTCTCTGTGGGGTTCAAGTACAAGGAGTTGGTTGGCCAAACAAGCACAGTAATATCATGGTCAGCAAACCATTTGGTAGTATTTTTGGCACAGTGGGCAATTGGTAAGTCCTGCTGAAAAGGAAATCAGCATCTCCACAATGCTTTTCAGCAGATGATATGCTCAAAAATATCCTGGCAGACAACTGCATTGACTTTGGACTTGATAAAATACAGTGGACTAACACCAGCAGATGACATGGCACCTCAAACCATTAGACTGTGGAAACTTCACACTGGACTTCAGACACCTTGGATTCTGTCTCTCCACTCTTCCTCCAGACTGTAGCAAATTGATTTCCAAATAAAATGCTAAATTGTCTTTCATCTGAAAGGAATCTTTGGACCACAAAACAACAGTGTTGCTCTTTTTTGCCTTAGCCCAGATAAGATGTTGTCTCTGGTTCTGGATTATGACCGTTTAGCTTTTTGAATGAAATTATGAAAAAAAAAGTTTTTTTTTAATGACAATTTAAATGTTTTGAGATGCAGTAACAGTGGGAATAACCGCCCTCGGTGAATGGTGATCCCTGACACTTTCCTCATTGCTCCTGTGTTCATTATAGAGGTTAATTGGTCCACTGTGGCACTTGCTGGAGTTTTCATGCCCCTTTGGCATCAATGATCAATGGAACATCACTGTTATCCAATTGGGAGGCACTCAACATACATGAAGTCCATTCTCTGTACACCTTCACTACCGCAGCTCGAGAACATTCCAGAAATTCAGAGGTCATCTATCATCTTTGTTCCAGTTGCCCATCATCATGCCCTTTTGAACATTAATCATGTCCTTTGCCCCTGATTGTTTTGCACTCTGTTACAATGGACTGGTGTGCTTACTTATTTATACGTTCAGCAAACGTCATGTGGCATCTGTGGTGTGGAGTTCATTCCAAACCCGGCGTGGTCATATTATTCTGACATGATTGTGTATAATATAATATGCAAGAAAAAAATAAAGAGAAAAAAATGTTCACTTTTTTATTTACATATATATAAAAGCACATTTATTTTTCATCATCACATAATATGCAAGTACTTCATTCACAAAATCTAAAGATTAAAATTAATTAGACAGAAAAATAGTTGTGAGGTCACCATTTTTACATCAGAATTCTGTGTATACATCTTAAACCGTGACATTGACAACAAATGAAAATCCATCCCCAGTTCGCACAATGAGCAGAGTACAAATAGAAGCTACTTTACATGCACCTTTAGGTGTTTTCTATTAAAAGATACAATAAAATAAAAATGGTCCAATGTAAATAATAGTTAAAGAATTCTGTATGGCTTGTAAGAGACTGTAAAGGTAATTCTGGAGGAAAGTTATGGTTTCAGCAAAAATAAAATATTAAAAACTGATTAGGAGCTAGTAGGTAAAAATGTAAAATGTAACAAATGTAAGGGAATACTGCACATAACTTAAATGTTAACATAAAAAAAATAAATGTTTCATAACTGAGATAATTGTCAATGGTTTTGTATTAAAGAACAATAATAATGATCCGCTCACTGTCATTTGTGATATAAGAACAGTAGAAATGGAACAAAACCAAACAATTCAGCTCACTGGAGAAAAAACAAGGCATCTTCTCAAATCCAAAAAAGCCCAATGTTGTTGCGACATCCTCAGCACATACATCAATCAAAAAAAGTTGCTTTCATTGAATAGCACTATTAGAATAAGCTTTATTTTAAACAGGAATGTGGAGTAATTATTATCATTTCTTGGCTTTTATTTATTTTTAGTTCAGTCAGTCCTGTGTCAGTGAAGATGGTGCGTTTATCTGCAGAAATAACCCCAGACTTAAAGAAATTGATCATTTACCTCAGATAAATCACATTAAATAAAATTTATTTATAAAGCGCTTTTTACAACTGATGTCACAAAGCAGCTTTACAGGGTTAGTAATAACAAACACCAAATCGCCAAATCATTAATCCCTAAATCCATAAGATATAGCTGGTAAGAAATTTTGGAGTATAAAATTTATTTCCTTAGTTTAGAACTGGAGCTGTGAGGCTCCAGCTGTTTTGGTAAAAATAGATTCCAATTTTGTTTCTCAAGCAGCTTAAACTGCATCCAGATTTTAAGCAGCTTGTAAGAAGTTTTGGATGCATTTTTACAAGAGTGGGCTATTTCGGTCATTACTGAGCTTTAGTGTTTTTTTTTTTTTTTTTTGCAATATTAGGCTTTGTAGCTAAACTAAAAAAGCTCTAAAAATGTCTTGATCATCCAACATCTGTGGTAAGTGGAAAAACAAGTAAATATAATGTCTGGGTTTAACCATTGCTTTAAATACCACATCATATCCTCTAAAAGTTCTCTAAAAGTGCTTGTGTTTTCTATGGCCCTAACCAAGCCAGTAGTGTCCTGATTCTACTCTGAAAATAAGAAAATGAAAAAGATCACAAAATCATTTGAGCAGATGAGCAAACATCTGAATTAATATTCGTTTAAAAGTTTGAATTGGTATTTTACTTTTGAGCAAGTTGATAAGTGTATGTTGTGTAAATCTAGTAGCCACCCCAACATCATTTTAGCTCAGATTTGTTATTCTGTGGAAATTGGACATCAAAACTAGGCCTGTGGTAAAACTGCACTAAACCTCAGATAAAACAAACTAAACCAGCTAAATAAAATCAGTGCTTTATAATGCATCTGTTAGAACTGCCACTGCAAACTTGCTGTCAAGTGAGCTTGTAGTTGCCACCGCTGGTGGTTAATATGGTACTGATTATTGATATGGACAAAAAGTCTTACACCAGTCACTTCATTATATGTAGCAACACACACACAACCAGGCACAAATGTCCAGCACCGACCACGTTTTAATAGCCCACACACACGCGGACAAATACTACTGAATTTCTCCACTCTTAAAAACACTTTTAAAAAAACAACAGTTGCACTTTGGATAACAGACACCAGAATAACAGTTCAACAGCACTTTAAATGTTAAAAAAGTCTGACCACATGGTCAAAGCTGGATTTAAAAGAACTGGTCCAGCAAAAAAACCTGATGTACACCATTTCCCCAATAAAGTTCTCAGTTTAGACCTGGAGCTGTGAGGATAATGTAACTAATGGAAGTACTGTTATGAATGCGAATGCTTAAAAAAAAGGACAGGAAGAATACTGACGCCTTGTTTCAAAGAACCTTGGATGTCTAAGAAAACAACTACGGTAAATGGATCCTCAACCAAATTAAACCTCACCTCTCACTAGAAGCTCATATAAACAAACTGAAGCTGTCAATGTTGGACACATTGTGAGAAGAATCAGTTCACGTTAGAAGACCGTTATGCTGGAAACAGTTGGAAGGTAAAAGAGGATGAGGGCAGCCAGCAATGAGATGGACAGATACAAACACACTAATCATAACCAAGTCATTAAGAAATCTGTCCCTAACAGAAGATTTTTTATCCATATATACAGTCACTAGGAATTGGAACCAACTTTATGGCACTTAAAAAACTTACATTATCCTCACAGCTCCAGTGCACATACTCCAGGTGTTAGCAGATCAACTGCACTTTAGGATAAACTGGAAATGAGTACAAATTAGATTTTTTTTCAGCTGTAGCATTCTTTTAAATAGGACAGCTAGCTCCTAATAATCAAATTCAAAGAGCATTCAGCACATCAGCTGTGCTGGCAGCAGACAGTGCCACCCATTGGCTAATCCTGATACTGTAAATATAACCACACATAAGAAATGAAAAATCTTAAATGGCTGAAGATTCAAATAAAATAATAAAAAATAATAAGAAGAGAGTTTCATTTGGTTTCCTTGGTGGCACTGGCTACACTGTGAGAGCAAAGAGGTATTACGTACATCCTGTAAACACTCCATAATAAGAGCTTTGATATTCAGCCCTTTATTTGGCAATTTACAGTGGTCTTAAGTGACCAAGGTCGCCTTTTGATTTCATGACAAGGCTAATGTGTAGATCTCAAACACTCATAAAATAATCAGATAAACAAGAACAAAGATGCATATAAAAATAAGCAGTTCAGGAACACAAAATGACATCTGTTAGATCATTTAAAGCCCCAATCTGGAAATACTTTCCAAGTTAAATTATGTGCAAATGGGCTGACATGAAAGTACGGAATTTCAATGTGTTTATCCTGAAAAACCTGGAAATCAACATTGAATTCTGGAAGAGTAAGGACCCTTCTGGGCAGAGAAATAAAAGACTTAAATTCTAATGAACTAAAAAGAGTGTTACCCAGAAGTCTAAATTTCCTGATTTGGGTTTTAAATT
Organism: Crenuchus spilurus; assembly: GCA_036984385.1. Classification (NCBI taxonomy): domain Eukaryota; kingdom Metazoa; phylum Chordata; class Actinopteri; order Characiformes; family Crenuchidae; genus Crenuchus; species Crenuchus spilurus. The sequence goes on along the minus strand of BRDA01000265.1, from coordinate 171,605 downwards.
TCTTAAGATGCGCTGCACTTGTCTACTGTTGAGTATGCATGTCTTCTCCATGAATAATGCAAAAAGAAGAAGATGAAGCTTCAACTCAAGATGACCTAATTGAAACTGAATGTGCAAATGTGCTTTCTGTGCTGAGATGCGTTCCAATACTTGAACCTGAACCTCAAAAACATGATTGTTTTTGTCGTGGACAGACAAATATTCAGCGTTATTCTGTGCTACAATCAGGAATCAAAAAGCAAGCTTTCTTTTCCCTATACATTTCTATAAAAAGAGGGACTGGACCAGAGGTGTAAGTGGCTCTTTAGACAGCTCCCCTCTATGTAAACATCAGATCACTCCAAATCTCAAACCGTGGTGGCCTCATCATACTCAGAAAGTGCCTGGGAGTCCCAGGACAGAGCAAGAGCACTGGAGGGGTAAAGGCTCTTGACAATCATAGTGCATTTTCTGATAAACAACTAGCAAACAATTTCACAGGATTTGCACCAATACTTGAGCAGACAAGAGTAAGTGTAGGGAGGTCCGTGCATGATTTGGGGAAAGGTGTGTTCTGCTGTGCAAAAAAAGCAGATGCAAAGACAGAGTGTAATTTTCTGCATGATTATACAAGTATGTTCTGATCAAATGTATCTCATCTAGGCTTCTCTAAAATCCATGTGCATGAGGAGGTGCTGCAGAGGTAACATACGGGGGATTGGGAGTTGTTTAAGGCATCACATTTGATGGCTGTGTTTCTTCTCCACAGTTTTCAAACCTGGGAGTGAAAGGCTGAAGAACACAGAGGAACCGGCCCTCCTCAGGCTCCATCAGCCCTGATCGAAAAAATAACAACAGGTCAACTCCACATCGTCCACTTCCAGACGCAATCAACTCTGTGAGGTCAACTAACCTTGCTATGACTCGCTCTCCATGGAAATTGTGATGGTCTCACTTTCATCTGTAATGGTAAAAATACATCAGAATCAGAATCTGTAATTTGCCTCAGTTTAAGAACGATTCACAGAATACAAACACACAGATGATCACATGCAGGGTATATACAAGTTGAGTGCAAAAGTTTGGAGACTGGTGGTCAAATTACACATTTTGTTGAATGTTGTAACTGATGAAGTAAGTTGTAAGTTCATATATAGTGTGAAATAAAGATATTTTCTGCAGGTTTTAGAGCACAATTTCTATTTCAAAAATTACACACACACACACCTTTGTTTCTGTGAATTGTGGGGACATTACATAGACTTACTTAAACCTTAAAACTGTACCCTTAACCTAAAAACTTAAAATGTCATGATTCATGTTGCAGAGATCAGCTTTGTAGTCCCTGCAAGAAAGAAGAGTCCCCACAACCTGAGTGTTTAAAAAGGTTTTGGTCCCCACAACATGGCATAAACCTGGTACATACACACAAACAAGTAAGGACATTCATTCACCTTAGCAACCAAACACACACACACACACAAAGTCACTTTGCATGTTTACGGTGGTAGTAACTTCAGACTTCTGCATATGGTGTTGCTCATGGATGATCAGGGTATAAATACCTGTGGGGTGTGATGGGATTCATGGATCGAGAAAAGGTGGCACAATGCAGTGAGTGCCTTCTTTGATGTGTAGAACATGGGTAGTAAAGCAGATGGTAATGATTTCTCCTCAGAATTGTGGCCAAAAATGAAACTGAAGGACAGGGTCTGCCAGTTGCTTTCATGGCTTGTGAATGAAAATCCTTTCGCTTCCAGGCAAGAAAAGCTTCTAGAAGTCAACGCAGGTCCTTCATAAGCAATTTCTGAAAGAATTTGTGCAGGGTATTTCAAACCATGAACACATGGAGCACAATGGCATAATTCTGAGGAGAATTTCCTGTAGACTGGGATTGTTGCCACTGCTGGTAGACCCTTATGACTCTTCGATACACCTCCAAATTCAGCTACTTTTTCACACCATGTCAACTGGCACACCCATATGCAATCACTCCTTTTTGCCAATTACATATGCTTTATTACCCATTTTCCACACATTGAATGAGGCATTCACTGTACTGTGCCACAGCTTCTCAATCTATGAATCCTGTTGCACAACCCACCATCATCCATGTGCAACTCCACCTACAGAAGTGTGAAGTTTCTACCACCTTAAACACGCAAGGTGATTAATGTTTTGTCCCAGGAGCTTATATATATGTATAAGGTTTTTGAAAACCTCTAATGTCACCATGATTAAATATCTCAATATAACAATATTTTGAAAAGCAAAATAACATTAAAACACAAAAATGACTTGGACCTTACCCTGACAAAGGAGTCTCCAAATTAAGCATTATAATATTATATTATAAATTAAGAGAAACACTACATACTTTTACTACTTTAGTCTGAGGGTATTTCATACACTCTGATGTAAAAAAAAAAAAAAAAAAGTCAAGGCATGTTAGACTACAAATTACACTCATCTAAAATTATTTTTTACCAGAGGGTTACACAGGCTCTTGTTCAGCACAAACTCAGCAACAACAGTGTCAAAACAGTAATAGTGTCATAAATCTATATTTTGATTAAATCTGCTCTAAACTTAGACTTTCCAAAAACCTGTTTTCAGATGTGCTGATATATTGCGAAAAACACTCTAAACATTTTAGCCAACACTTTTGAGCTCAGAACTGAATAAACAGAGGTGTTGGCTAAACACTGCTCATTACGGTTTCTAGAAATTACATGTGGCTTTATTTCTAAAACCAATGTGAGGTCAACATTCAATACATTCCTGGCCACTGGAACCCACCAACGGAATGTCCGGAATTACCATGTCATTATCATATGAATGACGGAGCACATCTTTTAGTGGGAAAATATAAACACTAACCCACTTACCAGACTTCAAGGCACATCCCTGATCATCATTAGTGTGGAGGTGGTTCCTGAGCAGACAGTTCTGAGACTCACTGAGAGGACTGGACTGCTGGATGGATCCACCTTCAGCACTGAGGAGGAAGTAATGAGAGCTTTCACTAAGTAAACAGCTTTTATTTACCGCATTCAGAATAAACGATGAAAACAGCACCTCACCATATGCTCAGGGTGTCAGGATGTATAAATACTGTTGGCTGTTCTGGGTCAACAGCGACCAGTCGGGTTGGAAATATGAGGCCATCCCCCTGGCTTTGGGAAAATAAGAAAAACAAAGAAGGTTTGGTTATTTGATTAAAAAATAATAATCAAAACTGTTTCACCTAAAAAAGGCTAATATTAAAAAGATGCAATATGGTAGCTCAGTTTCCAACAGTACACATCTGACAGAGCCACTGTGTACAGAGTTTCTGATGTCAGAGCAAAGGCTGCAAACAAAAATTTCAGCTCATAATTAAAATCTGTGCCTTTAAATACTGTTTTAATACAATGTTAATCTCACAACACAAACGTGCTACATAATGTATATACCAAGAAGCCAAAACTTCATAACCAATATGCTAATATACTCAATTATAAAAATAATAATACATTTTATTTACAAGTGCAAAAGTTTACATAGCTCTGGTAAAATGATTTTACATAATTTTAAATGAAGTTACAATAAGTAACAAAGTTCACCAAATAAAAATATTTCATATTTATTTTCTGAATTAAACAGACAGAAAATAAAACAATGTATTAAAGTTAGAAAAATATTTCAGTTAGAAAATCAACAGGACATGTACAGTGGTGATTGAAAGTTTATGAACCCTTTAGAATGTAGCATCCATCCTTCCAGAACATTGGATTTGCATGTAACATCACAAAACTATCCTCTAACAACTATTATGAAATACAATTCTAAGATACATTAGGCCAAGTACAAAAAAAAAATTGGTGATCATCCTCTTTCACCAAAATTTTGGGTCGGGGGGGAGGTGTTTTTTTTTTTTTTGATTGCTGGTAGAAAAGTATTGTGGCGGCTCTTGGGGGTGTCGGCCAATCAGATGGCTGCGTGTCGTATGGTATTTGCATAAAGTTCTCTTGTGTGTTTATAGGGGATTTTTGTATGTGTAATGATATTTAGTTGTAGTCTAGTCTCTATGAGTTATTTTTAGTGTTTTAGTTAAGTTACCGTTAATGTGTGTCTTGGTCCATTTAGTCTGATCGTACTTTCATGTTGTACAGCAGTGAGCGTTTGCTACTGCGCTTTCCTTTTTACTAAAAGAGCAGTAAAAGAGCATTTAGTAAGCAGATGTCTCATCTTTATTCTTTATTCTCTTCTCCAACGCTACAATATGTAGCGAATATTAAATAGATGTTGAAAACTTAAATAAACCATGTTAAACATAGTTCATGTTCTTCTCGAGTGATTTACATATTCAACTGAAGTACGGAACATCTCACCAGAAGACACGAAAGATGGCAGAAGGACTACAAAAGAAATATCTATAAATGAAAACTATTTAATCTGACAAATGCATTCATCAACAAATTGGATGTGAGCTCATTACAGCCTCACAAGATGACAGAACCAGTTAGAAAAAGCCAATAAGAATCTAGCACTGGAAGCGCGGATGCAGCGAAATTTCTCGTCAGGGGAAAATCCCCCGCTTGGATTCTAGGCCAGACTAGGGTGTTTGGCGCATTTTTTGTGTATATTTAAAAAAAAAAAAAAAAAAAAAAAAAAAAAAAAAAAAAAAAAAAAAAAGGGGTCGGGTGCTTTTTAGAGGGTCGGGCGGGGATGATCAATTCTTTTTTTTACTTGGCCTTATTATGGGCAAATGGAATGATGGATAAATATTATTGGAACAATAATTACAGGCTCAGAGTTTACCTGGTGAAGACCGGCAGTAACCAATACTTCTTTTGGTCTCCAAACACCTGTGCGATGTTCTTGGTGAAGCCCAGCGAGAAGCCATTTTTATCAGGACCATTTCTGAACACTGGTGCTCTGAAAGCCTCTGTACATTTCATGGGAATACCACAAAAGAGCAGGGAAATGTAAACACTAAATTCAGTGTTAGCTGTGGTGATTTGGGTTGACTGTGTGCCTTAGTGCAGACAGATGCACAGAGGGGTGGAGATGGCTGGAGTGCATTACCTATGGTGGATCTGTTCTTTCCTACAAGCCACAGGTGGTAAGTGAAGAGTGACAGAATGCTGATGCAGAACATGGCCGCCACAAAAAAGAGAAATAAGACATGGAATTTGGCGTGAGAGTCTGGCAGGTCACTCTGAGAGAGGGGGAAAGAAAAGAGAGGAGAGTCAACAAGGGTCAACAAACAGGTAAGACAAGGGTAACTACGACATGCCAGTCAGACAAACCAAAAAGACAGACAAACCACAGAGCCTATAGGCAAAGAAAGACAACAAAGTGCTATTAGTTTACTGTGCCAGTGTGGACACGCTCTAACGACAACGGACACTAACACCAGTGATTACCTTCGGACAATTTTCTGCCGATTTCCTCCGGCAAAGCTTAGTGTAAACAGAGACAGACTGTTAGACACAAGGAGAAGACAGCAGGGTGCAAGGGCTACTAAGGGAGAGAAAAGCAAGGAAGGGTTACAACACCAGTCAGACAACACAATAGGTGGCAGTCACCATGGAATGCAGAAGAGAAAAATGTGGAGATAAATAAGAAAGGAAAGCCAGAGCAAGCACCAACATGAAGCCAAAAGTAGTGGCCACTGATGATGAGAAGAGACGATCACAAGTCAGTGAGGTCTCTGAGCTCAAAGTCCCAGTCAAGTCTCCAACATCTAAGTCTACTGTCAAATCATTTTAGCTGTACGTGTTCAAATGAACATAAAACCTTTATAACACTCAAAATCTAGAAACTATAAGAAAACAATGACTCAGCCATCAGGAAATGTTTTCATTACAGTGGTGTTAATCAAAATAGAAATAAGTACATGCATGGTGTTAGAATGAAGGAACTTGGCTTTGATGATTTCTAATTAGAATATCTTATTTTGCTGAGTAAAAGGTCTCAGGACGTTTTTGGCTTGGGACTACTCACAACATCCAATCCATCAACATTTAAAAATATCTGAAGCTATACAGTGGTGAAAATAAGTATTTTGTACACTGCCAACTTTGCAATTTTTCCCACCTACAAAGAATGGAGAGGTCTGTAATTTATATCGTAGGTACACTTCAACTGTGAGAGACAGAAAGGGAGAAAAAAAATACCAAGGTAACCATGCAACATTGTTCCGCAATATTCACTGACAATGTGACTCAGTGGATCATTCCATCCTAATAAATTAATTGGGCAGCATAGGGTCTACTGATCAGTCATTAGCATGGTTCACCAGCCATCTTTCTCTAAGATCACTGCATGTAAAGACTGAAGACTAATGTTCTATCCTGTACCAGGTTGGCTATAAAAGGTGTCCCTAAAGGGTCAATGCTAGGCCCTGCATTTTTCTCTATATATATATCAACATTTCCCATCTATATGGTGATGATACTGTTTATGTTTACGCCATTTGCCAGACGCTCTTTTCCAGAGCGACGTATAAAAGTGCTTTGTTTCCATTAAGAGTATTAGCTGGTACAGACAGGCTGGAGTCCGAGCTACTCTTCAGTTCAGACACTGTTAGAACAAACTGTTTACTGGTCCTCTATACATATCAGTCACATGAAAATATGATTAATTTGCATTAAAAATTGTATCCATTAAGGTTTCTAAATTGCGAGCATGATCAATTAATGTTGACAGCTTGAATTCATAACCATGCATAACTTTATTTTTTTAATCTATTAACTGTCATTAAATTCTTCAGATGTCAGAGGCTCCCATCCCCACCACTGTGAACAATTCCAAGTCTGTAAGCTTCTATAGAACGAAGCAATTTGCATCAAACCACTCTGAAAAGATCTGAATAAATTAATAATGAAATTTTTTGATAAACAAAATGTTGGAATTCCCCTTCAAGCCATGAATCTGTCAACATGCAACTCAAGGATGCCTCAGATCCAAGTCACTTACTCAAGTCTCTGGTCAAAGTAAGTTAGAGATGGAAAAAAAATCAACAAAACAAGAAACCTTATTTGATGTAGAGCATACAGGAAAACAGGAAAACACATGAACAAATGTAATGCTTTGTAATGGATCATCAGACATCCACAACTCAGCCCAAATCACTTAGCCTTAAACTATCAGTAGGACAGAAAAGATGTTCATGACAAGAAAAATAGGACATAAGACATAGTTAGAAGAGAAAGCAGTGTGTTGTAGCAAACAACTACTTACTGTCCAAAACTTGATGAAGTACTGGAGAACAGTTGCAGCGATAAATAAGCAATAAACCAATGAGTATGCTAGGAACAAGATGAAGAACTTGTAATTGGAGAAGCCCACACAGTTGTTCACCCTGCAGAAAAGATAAATATGCAGCACTGAACAACATATGGACAAACAGAACTCTTGGACAACTGCAAAAATGAGAAAACACTGAATACTTCACTCACCATGGGCAGTGATGATCCATCTTCAATACACACCTACAAAAAAAAAAAGTAAACAATTTTTAATGGGAAATTCTCTTATTGTATGATTAACTGCAGTTTACTCTACTTTGTATATACCCAAAAAACCACCCATCCATCCATCATCATCTGCTTATCTGTATCCAGGTCACAAGGGTAACAACCCAAGCAAAGCAGACCAGACTTCTGAAGGACAGTTTTACACCTGCAAGTAATCTCCTGCAACGTTTAAGCCAAAACTCCAGCCAATCAGAGATTTCTAGGAATGGTTCTTATTATTGCACCAATCACACAGTTTCTTATGTGTCTTTATTTCATTTGGTGTGTTTGTTGTTATGGTACCGAGTCTAGCGTGCTTGCAACCATTTAACATTTTTTTTTATATCATTTATTTCTAGGTTTTTGCCAATTTTATCCCCTTCCCAATGTAGTGGTAGCCAATTAACCCTTCCCCTCCGTTAGGGCTCTCCTCATCACTTTGCAATGTCCCTGATTCTAGGAGTGTGCAAGCAAGCACAAGCATCCTCCGTTGCATGTGATGCAGCCACCACTTCCTTTTCGATCCACCGCTGATACACCATCACTGGAGAGCCTAACACACTCTGAGGAAGGCACACAGGGTCCCCAGCTCCGATTGGATCAATCAGTAGACGCCTGAGCCAGCGGACATTGCAATGTGAAAGTGATAGGGAGAGTGAGAGCGCCATCTAAATGCCCAGAGAGAACTCGCGATCCTCGGATCATAGTGGTAGCGTCTTTGCCAGCTGAGCCACTTGGGGCCACAACTATTTAACATTAGCTAGATGGCCAGCTTACATTCTAGCATTAAATAAAATGTGAATTATTTAAAAAAATAACACATTTTCTCATGAAGAGTGTTTTTGGTGTAACTAATGTGGCTAATTATGGAACTTAGAAGATACACTATATGGACAAAAGTACTGGGACACCTGATCATTCATTGTTTCTCCTGAAATAAAAGAGTATTAAAAAAATAACTGTCTTTACTGTCCAGGGAAGACTTTGTACTAGATTCTGGAGCATTGCTGTGAGGATTTGTTTACATTCAGCCGATTACATTAACACATTAGTGAGATCATCATGTTGAATGATTGGGGGTGGGTCCTTAAAACCCTCTAGTCATGAGTGTCGTACAGGGTGTAACAGTGGACCTGCTTACCCGGGGCCCTGCTTGCAATTTGACATGCAGGTACTTTAATATGCCGGTTAAAGAACTGTGTTTAGTGTAGTCATCACCACTAATGCTGACCTGTTCTGTCTTATTCAAAACTAGCAGGGCATTTTATGCAGCCAGTGCAAATCGTCCACTCACATGTCACAGGCAGAGCAGTGATGGCACCTGTCCGGTTTGATCACCTGACAGCGGTCACAGTACCGGATAGCTAAAAGAAAGAGAATAATCAACATCTTTCATCATAAGAAAACATGCTTAAAACAGACCAGAGAAAATAGATGAGACACTAACTGTGTTTAGAGGCAGACCATAGATATTAGTCCAACTAAGACTATTGCACCAAGTTTGACTTTGAAAAAAGTGTCACCATGTTCTGAATAAAAGGAGGACAAGTTGGACACAAATAAAACATGATCCAGGTTGATTAGACATACTATTTGACATACTATTTGAGATAGTTTTGGATAGACAGGATAAATCATGTGTCATACATGCCATTAGTATAAGAATTGAACATTTTTTTGGGGAAAAATTTTTTTTTTGGTTGCAGTGCTTTAATGTTTTGTACGTGGCAGAAATACAAAACTGAGCAATGTGTTTTTGTGTGGTGAATGGTGATGTGAGAAAACCTACATAAAGTCCCTTCAATGCTTCTCAGCCTGAATTTTTTTCTGCGACAAAATATCTAAAAGCAATCATTTTTATTTTCAGCATTAAACTGATAAAACATTTTTGGGGAATTTGAAGTGCTTTCTGACAAACCATCATCATTTCACAATTATTTCATGTAGTTTCTGTATAAAAGCCCTGAGATATGGGCATGCAGATTTTTTTGGGGAGATTTAAGAGGTTAAACAAAAGGGAAGTGATAGCACATGGTTTTTAAATGACAGGAAACAGATACAAGGATAAACTTAAACTGATGAGCATACAAATAAAGTGTCCAAAAGAGTGTTTCACATTGTTAAGGCAGCCTATGCTGTGCATGTAAGCAGGTCTATAAATGGACCTGTTCTTTGGACTAACTGAGAGGTTTCATGCAATTGTGTGCATGAAAATATCATCAATGATTAGGAGTCAAGTACAGGTGAGTTTTCCATAAATAATGATCTTAAATATAAATAAAACATACAAAACAGCTAATGTATCACATCTCTAAGAACAGTCTGTGGAAGGACATGCTATGACAAAATGCAGCAACAAAAGCGTACTGGAATGAAACTCATCGAGATTCTCAATGCCTGAGCTCTCAAATTTAGAAACCACAGTCTTGGTGTTTTAAGGCCATCCTACATCTGCATTTTAGCTTAATGAACTCTTTCACAGAGACGCGAGATATCTGGAAACAGTAAATGTGACTTCCAATAAGAATAAAAACAGGAAAATAAGAGAAGCACAGACTTTCAGGTCTGATACAGTAACCGATATTTAACAACTGATTATTATTTATACCAATACCATACACATAATTTAAACAAACTGTTTAATATGAATAATATAATGTATGTCACATTACTCTCATCAGCAGCCATTGCATGTCATATAGTGGCCAGTCAATGATGCTGTGGAGACTAGACAAAGGATAATTCACACCGTACAAACAAAAAATAAGGCACAAAATTAGCAGTTACAACTATCCATAATTTCAAAACAACTGAACTAAAAATTGAAAACAATAATTTATTATTTCCATTTGTCTAAAAATAATGTATCAATATATCATATTTGTGCATCCCTAAAAATTTTATGTAAAATGGTTTATCAAAGAAAAGCAAAGCAAAGAAAGCCGGTCACCAAGAATCCATCGCAAGGCAATAGTACTTTTTCCAAATACATCATCAGAAGGGGGTTCCCCTAGTCTTAAAAAAATGTAAAATCTCACTACAGAGGTTACAGCAGCACTGCTACAGGATACCAGTCAGCATGTTTAGTTGTGTAGTGTCCCTTTAAATGCCTCACCTCCAGCTCCAGTGCGAGTATAGAGTGGGAGATTGTTGGCCACTCTCTTCAGAATCTCCTGTTGAGTCTCTGGACGCTCTTCTTTCTCATACTGCTCCTTCTCAGCTTTGGGCAAGCAGAACTAAAACAAACATGCACAGCACAATGACTTCTCTGTATGTCACAAGAAAATTTCAGGGTTTCAAGTGTGACATTCACATACAACATGACTCCGACTTTGCAGCACTAAAAATATGTATTTTATTTAGGGCATTAAGAAACCATTAAGAACCTAAAGACCCAAACAGAAGACGGGTCATTCTGGAGAAACACTATAGACTTGACACCACTTATGCGGGTATCTGGAGTGCTTACCCACAAACTGAAATAAGACAACCCAGTAGGTGTAGGTAGTCTGGGTCTGAAAACATGAAATTCAATGACTTGCTCAAAATTGGGCTCCTCATATTACACAACAAGGGGACACATTCAAATTAACTCCACTTCCCTTACAAGTACCTGCCCACCCCATCTGTAATCCTGCAAAACTATTTAAAAGAGGGATTAATACTGACCGTGTGCATGCAGATGATGGAAATGTAAATATTTATGCAGGAAAGTGAAGATGATTTCTAATTCAAATTCCACCTTAAATGGTGCAGTGGTTACATTAACTTGCTCAAGAAATTTCTCATTCCAACTTAAAATGAATACAGTTTTATATGGCTGCTTTGCTCATTTGTAAATTAAGATTGTGATGTGGAGTCAATAACCAAAGGACCAGTTCTTCAGCTTGGAGTTGCTGAGAGTCGATGTAGATTTTCAAGTATCACTAATCAGAGAGCCTGTGATGATGACAGAGCTTCATTCTCATTGGCTAAAATCAGGAATTAACCCTTCTGACTAACCCTTCTGAACAGGGCTGTAAAAAAGCTAAGAAAGAGTGTTATATTTAATCCTTTTAATATTTAAAGCAAAGCATGTCATGACCCACAGTGAACTGTACTAATTTCTGGAAAAACTACACTGCATCAAAACTACAATAAGCACTCTGAATAGCCACTGCAGTCATACTTAGGCATAACAGTTCAGGGAAAACAAAATGCCCTGTGCCGTTTCCTATTTTTGAGGTGCCTCACCTCTTTGGATGGGTTTGCTGGTCTTGTGAAGATGGTTTTCCAGTAAGACCAAACAAACATGATGAACGATAGGTGAAAGACAACCAAGTAGATTACTGTGAGAAAGAAAAAGCATGTAGGTTAGCTGCAATGTAGATTAAATGAAAAATGCAGGGCTAACTGTACTTTAGAAGGGGATTAAATGAATGGTCTTAATTCTGAGAGTGGCTGACACATGAGGAATGCTTGAAGAGATAGACATTGAGCTGAATGTGTCCTTCTGCAGGCTGATGGTTTTCATTACTGAAGCAGTTTAAACCACAGTCAGCACAAACAGGAGATGGAGACACTGCTCCAATCTTAAGAGGTATATATTGATATGTCTTCAAGAAGAGAAGTCTATTTATGTGCAGTTAATTCAGTCTTTACAAAGAAGAATTATAGTGACACCACAGAAAATTCTGTAGGATTCTTAACAATCTTACAGTAAGTATGAATAATTACTGTCCAGCTACAGGACACTGAACAAGTATTATAGATCAACACATTACAAGGGTGAGTCAAGTGATCTGAACTCTGGTTGTAGAATTGAATTTAATCAATCTTTAGATAAAACAAATACTCCATGCGTTTCATTACACTTTGTCCATTTGTTTTTAAACTTCAGCATTTCAGTAAGTAATGAGCACCATAGTTGACTGCTGAACCTTTATAATCATAATGTTCCAGTACTGGCCCCTAAAAATCCCAGAAAAGCATCAATTGTCCAGCTGATAGTTGACTTTTTTTTTTTTTAGTGGGCGATTAAGGATGCTTCCATTCCTTACTCTGCTGTTTACCTTAACCTCGTAGTGATGAATCCATTTCATGAATCCATCTAAATACATTGGCAGTAAATCACTGCATGCTGCTCTTCTTTTATGCAAATCAAAAGTAGGGCGGTCATTTTTTGTTGCACTGTAGTCATAAATGACCTGACGTGACATGTTCAAACCTGTACAACAGATACGGTGGAGACAGCAACCTAGTGCAGAAACTGTCAATAAGACATTGCGGCTAACAGAAGTTCTAATATAACTACAGTGTGGATCAATTTAAAATCACCCTCGTATAAAGCAATACTACAAGAAGTGAAAATATTATTTTTGACATATTCCATACAGAAAAACATAGGTTGAATTAAGGGTGATGAGATCAAATGGGACAGTACAGCTACATAGGGTATATTTTACATAAACCATAAATTCCAACTTTGAGTTTTTTTGAGAGTTGGGGGTTAAGTATGTTTGGTTTTATTAATAAATATGAAATATAATAAAATATATTCCCCCAAAAAACTGTCCCAATCACCCTTAATTCACCCTACTAGTTTCTAATAACATCCAATAGTATTACTACTGATCTAGAACTTACCTTGTTCTTCAATTCTTCGAATAGTGACTGTAAAGAACAAAAAAGAGAGAAATATATGTATAATTCATTTTGTAAAATCATTCAATAACATGTATTTATTGGGAAAGTTTATTAGTCAAGTCTGTAAGTCTCAAACCAAATGTGTTACCTAAACTCTGTTTATGTTATGTTTGGATATTATTTCTCAGCTTTCACACAGATAACATTCGTAAAGTAGTTTGTATCTGTAACAGGTTGAGCTCCAATCTGACTTGAATTACGATAAAGGCTACGTCTCAAATGACTTCATGCTCCCTATATAGCACACTACACAGGTCACAAAATAAGGGCGTCTACAACCAAGCAGCTCAACCTATAGTCTGCGGAGTATCATAGTCACAAACTGAACAGACACACGTGCACTATATTTATCTAGAAATTGTGTTTTCGTGACCTACATAGTACACTAGTTATGTAGGGAGCATGAAGTGGTTTAAGACGCAACAAAGTAGAGCTAGTCAGCTAATGGTCAGCTAACACTGCAGTACAGTGCCTAAAATCCAGCCTTGCTGCTCCAACTCTGTCTAAAGGCAAATAACCATCTAAAAAAACAAATGTTCACCATATGTGACTAGTACAGTTTATAGAAAATGTCACCTGAAGTGAACATTTAGCATTAGCTGACTGGCTAAGTGAACAGTCCCTCTAAGAAGACACTAACGTTAAACTTAGTAAACACTGTAACGATAACAGAGACGACACTAAAGTGACAAGTGAACGTACAGGACAGTGAATGTAGAAGTGAATTAAAGAGATAAACAGTAAAGCTAACAGCCGTATGAGACGGCTAAAGCGCTCCAGTCACTTCCTATCCAGCTGTTGTCAGTAAGTATCCCGGCTAAAAGCAAAACAGCTTCTCATAAATGAATGGACTTACATATACAAAGCTCCACCACGTAGGCATAATATGACCAGCAGACAACTAAGGCAATAAATATGACCGGTATCCAAGCCAGACCGCGCTGACAGCATCTCAGGACATGAGACGGCGCCATCTTTTACCTCCAGTCCACAAAGACGGGCGTCTGACTCTGAGGATCTGCACTCAAAACAAGTCAGTGAGCTCAGTCCTACATGTGGACATCAAACCAGAGATCTCTGCTCTCTCACACCAAACACATGCACATACATCTACTTTAAATACAACACTAAACGTGCTTTAGAGTCTTACACCACATATCTTTACTCTCCCAACCAGGGCGTGGAAAAAGTACTGAAAATCTACCTCACAGGTCAGTTTACTCACAGCCAGACAAAAAGACCTACACCTCAGCGCAGAAAAATATATAAAAAAAACTGAAATATATCAGAGCAAAAAGTAAATAGTTTAACAAATTAGTTACATAAAGTGCCAGTACACTGATATGAATTTGGGCTGATCGTTTATTATCATTAATATTAAACAAAATATGAATTTGGTCTGATGGTTTAATACTACTACTAAAAGAATAAACAGAATATTGTCTTATGTCTTAATAATAAACAAAATTATATGAATGTTGTCTGATGGTTTAATAATAAACACAATTTGGTTTGATAGTTTAGTAATATTATTATGAATTGTGTACTCTAATCACATACTTTGAAGGTCTAAATGAAAATGTAGAAGAATAAAAAAATGTTTTTCCTTAGAAACATGATGCACAAATCTTCCAAAATTATACATTATACAATAGCCAGTGAAATATTTCCAGCCCTGCTCCCAACACCCAGTCACAACACATTGGAGAAATCATGTCCTTTTATTAATAAACCTCTTTCAAGTCAAAAAATACCAGTTTGCACATAAAGTCTAGAAAAGATTTGTACTTTTTGGTAATGACAATACAACATACGGCAACAAAAACAACAAATGGTGTACACAAACTAAACAGATTTTACACACCGGTTGCCACCAGCTACTGGTACATTTCAAGAAGAAAGAAAGTACATAGAGTCATGAAACTGATGATGAATAGCCAACATGCTAGACTGACATATATACAGTCACAAAGCCAAATAAAGTGACAGAGGGGCAGAGATCATGAATGTACTTCAAACCAAATGGCTCCACATTGAGTTTTTTCTCCAAATGTCCTGTCCAGTCATTGACTATGGTGGCTTGTATGTTCATCATATATCAGTACTTCACTGCTCTCAGTGCCAAACACTAGTCAAGTGACAGTGTCACGTCATGTTCCAGATCAAGAAATACATAGAAAATAATGATAAAGTACAGGACGACAGTCTGAGTGGTGAAAAACACTTTCAAAGTGTGGTAAAGACGACTGTCCCTTCAACATTTTCTCCATCAGCCACATGTGTAGGATATAGTCAGTATCACAAATTGATGTTTCCCTGTACTTGGTAATATGTAGGAAACCTGCTCAGTGAAAACATAACAGACGCCAATGAGCAGGTGTTGAAGCAACTTTCAATTTGGTTTCTATTGTAAGTACGTTTTGGGTCAACAGGTCTGTCTGCTCTGTTCCGAGAACAGGGAAACATTTCAATTATTGGTGCAATGCAGATGTGGCAGATATAGATGATGTTGAAGACTGACAGAGTATTAGGCCGCTTTCTCACAGACATGTTTGTACACATAAAAAACACAGATTTCATTAAGAATGCACTGATAGACGAACACAATGCAATGCATGAAAATAATGCTCCATCATCTATTTAAAAACTTCAGTTTTGCCATAGAGCACAATGTGTCAGCCAATAGAAGACTGTGTATTCACTGCACAGATGAGGAAAAACATCATTGCATACAAACAGGCCTGTGTGAAATCAGCCTTACTTAAAGCACATAAACAACAAAAACAAACCTGTGACTAACATTGACTTCTTGTGGCCTAAATGCTTATTCCCTTTACCCTTTATGCACCCGAGGTTCTATCTTTTGCCCCTCTTGTTGCCTGCAGGAGGTTTTTTAAGCTGTAACAATGGGCCTCCTGTGCCAAATCCTGTGGTTGGGGTATTAGAGACCCCAAATGTAAGTCCCGCTGATGCGTTGATTCCTGGGTTGCTGAAGTTGAAGCCTGAGGTACTGGAGCTTCCAAACCCTATGTGAAGAAAAGAACCAGGTTAAATATACTTAAGAAAAGCTGTACAGAAGTTTTTATGTGGTTCATTGACCAGAGGTGGGCAGTGTCCAGTTACATTTACTCAGATGCACTCAAGGAAATTTTTTGCTAGACTTGTAATGTACTTTTTACATAATTTTAATAATGAACATTACCAGTTGCTGTAGTTTTCCATTCAATTGTAAGTTCAGAACATAGACTGCTTTGCTGTTCCTCAAATCTCTGACTTAGCTTAAATTACACCAAAAAGATCCCAAATCGAGAAGAAACACTTCTTTCAGGTTACAGTAGCTACAGATTTTTCGGACCTGCTACTTTTGTAGCCATTTTTGCAATGCTACTTTTACTTCTTCTTCAGACTCGCTTTAATAGCTCGTAAAAGTTTAATGAGTCAGCTGTTTGAAACTTACAGCCCCACTCCCTTTTTAAACTGGAAACAGCTGGCAGGAAATGACCAGACAAAGCTGAGGTACAACCGGCATTACATAACCCTGAATGGAGCATTTTATTCAGTTCATTCCTGAACTGATCTCAGAGAACAGACCGTGAAATACGAAGGAGATGTTAGTAATGCACAGTTAGTGGTGGTGTGAGGAAGTGGAGGAGGGTGCTATGGAACACACCTGCGCTCAAGCTCCCTCCAGATGGCTTGCTAGCGGAAAAACCAAACGACGAGCCTCCAGTCGCCACAGCCCCGAACCCTGGGCCGCTACCAAAAGCTGCCGAGAGACAGACCGGGACAAACTTAATTGGTGCTCCGACACATTTACCAATATCACCCTTTCATATTAAATGAATACTCCAGCATTTTTCAGTCTTATTTCTGTCTGCTGCATCCGTAAATGCATTTTTTTTTACTTAAAAAATCCTGAAAACCTGCTGATTTGGAACACATTTGTTATAGAAGTCAACGGCCACTTGAAGCAACAGAAAAGGAAAAATATGGATGAAAAAAATAATACATAAAAATGGCAGACACTGAAGCAAAGCATAAAGAATATGATTAAAGAATGTGGAAAAAAAGATAAATAAAGACAGAATGGGAGACAAAAACAGAATGGGAGCAAATGGGTAAATAAATTTATATTTATATATTATATTTATAAGTACACAATAGAGCAGGAATCAGCCAATTTCCTTTTTTTATTTAGGCAGATGTTTATGACAAAACCATGTTATTTAAATAAACCACTTATTTTTCACTTAAGAATTTTAATAATAATTAATGGTCCCATTAAAGAGCAAATATTGACATTTAAATTGAAACCATGGCTTGTGTAAAGTACAGCAAATGAAAAGTACGTGAATTCAGTCTGATATGGCTAACTGCTATTGGTCATAAAAATGAATGATTAATGGACCCCATGAAAACACAATGGCTTTTATAATACCGTTTAAATTTCCATTTCATTTATGGACCAAGTAGAGCATTACGGCACAATTAATGACTGTATGATACAGATAATACAAATAGAGATTGGGTAGAAAACACACTGGAGTGCTCCATTAAGAGAATAGATTAGGTGGTACATAAATGTTATGTACACTCAGAGAACAGAAGAGTAAAAAGAACAAGAGAAAGGAGCAATGCAACCACATTAGAGTTGCTAGCCAGCAATCGCACACAAACATCACCTGCATCTGCCACCATATACACAAACTACTGAGCATATGAATTCCTTGCACATTTAAAACAAGTTTTGTGTATTTCTTTGCCAGCGTGAGCAGGTTTGTAGCGGAATGATAGAAGCTGAGAGCATAAAAGAGGGAATACCTCCAAGGCTGGTAGAGCCCATACTAGTGCCCATGCCCGAGGCAAAGGGAGTCCCAAAACTCGCCCCCAGGGGCGCCTGTGTTCCTGGGACAGAGAAAGAGAGCAGAAAAGCTTACTCTCAAGTAGGTGCACTTTACTGCCTGAAGACGTATCTTAAAAACTCTCTTTTCACATTCCAGACCCCCTAAAAAAGTGGCATGCGGCATATCTCCATGTATTAAGACTCAAAAGTCCATCTAACAGCCATAACAAATCTATAATAATGCTCACTGTTTTGTCTGCTGTACTAGAAGAGTAAAAAAAACCTCCCAAATCCTAAAGATAAATGTTTAATACTAATGAATTTGTTCATTATCAGAGCTTCTCTGGTACAGTGACTTATACTCTGCTCTTACTTACCTGGAGTGCTACTTATCAGACCATGTTTTTCTATCCCCCAAGTCTCAATTGATGTTCTATAGCCAAGAGTGTAATTGTTTCAATATAGTTTGGAAAAAATGCTATGTTCAAATACTCTACACTGCATAATTTCAGAGAATGCTTATTGGCTTCTGTCTCGTTTCCTTTTAGCTGGTTTAATATTTCTTTACAAATTTAGATTTTTCTCTTGAATTTAGAGATGCAATGTCTAGAAATCAGCATCTCAAACTGACTATACTTCATCCAATTAGTATAAATCAAAAATTAGTCAGTCAAAAAGAAACAAAGACATGGGCTTTCTTTTAAAAAACTGATTTATTGTCAATTTAAAGCAATCCACTCACATAAAAAAACATGACAAACAGTTCAGGACAAACTGATTCCTACTTGCTATTGCATTAACACTGATTCAGAATTGAAGCTATTGTTCAAGGAATGCATATCAAACAATGACTAACTGCAGACTACTGTAAATCCAGTAACTAGCGAAAAGGCACACAGTATCATATGCATCAACAAGCAATGGTTTAAATATATCCTAGATGCACTGATCACACACGCAAATGATAAATTAAATAGAACTGACTTTAGTTTACTGTGTAAACAATCAGAATTCATAAGCCTTTTCAGTCCCACTGTTCCAACCCACAGAGTGAACCAAATGTACCAAAAATGAAACCCCATTCAACAGCCTGGACAAGTACCAATGCATACAGCTGTCATAAAATCCATTTTGAAAATGGCATGCAAAAGGTATTAGAGTGTTAAATGAGACAAAACAAGCCTCACTATATGGTCAGAGATCAGTCTAAGAATTTGCTTGCACTACTAGCTAAGGGTGTAACCGTTTTAATATAGTTTGGACAAATCGGATATATTTTCTATATATATAGTTTAATCAAAATTAACTGTCATTGATGAGCCCCTTCTGAGACCCTCCAACTGATCATTCTTCATGGAATTCATTACCAACAATCACAATTAGGAATCTGATTACATCCTATCAGTGGGTGTTGACAATGCTATGCACAGCCACACAAACTATAACTGGGTTTTTTTTTTCTGCTCAAGATGCTTTAAAATTCTAGGGTTTGCAATTTTGAGACTATTTTGTTAGAGGGTGGTAGGCATTGAGGAGGTTCAATTTCAACATGGGCAGTTATCCGAGAACAATCTGTGTAGTCAAACCTGAAGTTGTTACACCCCAAACTGGCAGTCATCTACTAAAGTGTTCAAAAAATACTAATTGACAGTGTATCTACCTATGAATCACGGCTTAAAGAAAATCACAGTCTTAGACTTGAATTCTCCCACAAATCCCTTCAAGGGCATGATTTGTTCGACACCAAAGATGCCCTAAGTTGCCAGCTCGGAGAGCACAGCTAAAGCGTATTTACAACCTTAATAAAATTGAAAATCTAGAGTAGCATCAGGTACAGAGCACCTGCATTAAGGAATCGGTTCTAAGCAGCCACTGTAAAGAAAAATGCTGGACCAAAGTCCAGAGCAGCAGCTGTTACCACAACAAGGCCAACGACTAAGGCTGCCCTGCTGAATACTGACTTTTGGCACAAAAATCTCATCTCACTGCATGTCCTCATGGCCACATGGAGCAGCTTTTCACTCTCCACACCTCATCTGCTGAGTGAAATAACACTGTAGCCCTTAAATATGTGGATAAAAATTACCATATGTTTCTGTACAAAACCTCAAGCCTCCAAAAGAGACCAGTTCAGTTTCCTGTAGTTATTAATATTAGGGTCTGCTTTAGAACATGATTACACTCACATTGCTATTGTGTCGATGAAAAATCAGGTCTATGGTAGCACACAAAAAGTGAGCATATTAAGAACATAATTAAAAGTGATTCATATTTAAAGGCACAAATAATTAATTTTGAAAAACCTAATATGAAAATCATACAATAAGCACACACACACACTCCATATATAATACAGAAAAGATACAAGAACAGTCAAATATTTTGCCAAATGAGAAATTACAAAGCCCTTTCTAAGCAGACTAGTTCTACAGCATTCCTAATGTACAAGCTCAAGTACTGCAGCTAGTCTTAAAGGAATCATCTGTTGGATTTATTTCAATTTAATTGGATAATTGTTGGACAATAAATACGGAAGACCAAAGCTAAAATTCGTACAATCAAGCGGTGACAGAGCCATGGCTCTGCATGTATCCTTCACCTCTCCAGCTCACCCCAAAATCTCCACACCCCATTTGCTTTTAAAAAGCATTAGCCAATCTGCTCCTCGCGTCAATGCAACAGTACATGACAGATGTACAAGTGTTCTTACATGCAGCAAAGTTAAAACTTAACAGTTTAGCCCAAAATCAATTACCAAACACAGCTGTTTACGAACATAAGCAGTTTCAGTGCTCGTAAGAAATTAAACTCTTCAAGGTTGTGATTATTGAGAACTGCAATTATTCCAACCACATTAAGCGAATCATCTATCAAATCATTTCCCACATCTGTAACCTGTTTTTATTGCCATCTCTTCAACAGGGACACCACGAATGCTACCATGGTTACCAGTACGGGATGACTGTCACATGCAGAGCTACCAGAAATATTTTTTTATGCACTGAAGGAATTATTAGCATTTTGAAATACCAACCACTGCAATAACACCCTGTAACTCAGTAGCTTATACTGTTATATTGAGTAGAAAAATGCATAGGCAAACCTCATGTCATTTATAATTTAAAGCATACAAAATACTTCTAAAACATCAGTACTATAGAAGCAGGGCGTGGCTAAGAGCTGATCGCTCATAAACCTTCACATTCATTTTGTAATAAAGGATTGAATCCAATGTTTGTACAGTGCAACTATGAAACAGAGAAGCCTGTAAAGAAAGAATTGACTTGCAACTGTATTGCAGCACTTTTTTAGACTAAAAAGGAGCACACAATAAAAGCTGCAGCTGTGCACTGACCTAAATGGACTAAAAGTATGAAACCACATCAAACTGATGGGCAGATACCAACATGTAATTTTCTGCCTGTTGTGGAGTTCGTGCATTTTGAAAAATGGCAGACCTCCTAGATACTTCGCATTTTCTTTTTAGCAAGAGAGTGTCAACCTCCCTAAGCATGGATTAATTATTTCTCAATCCATCACTAACATGGCAGAGATAATTAAGTATCCTTAAGGGAAGTTCACTTCCTTTCCAGTTCGTAGCTCAACATTAATGACAAAGTCCAACATCATAAGAACCCATTGCACTACTTTGGCACAATGTAGATAATTCACAAAACATGGGTCAATATGAGCAACAGCAGTAATATAAGCTCATCTTAAAAAGCACCACCACCACAGAAACAAGCTAAAACTGTGGAATTTTTTTTACATAAAAAATGCAAAAAGTGGTTTCACAGACTGTTCGTTTTCATGCAAGCTATATTCTCCTTCACTCACTATCTTACACAGCGGGAACATTTGATCAGAATTAGGCAATAATGTTTGATAGGTAGCTAGTGTAACAATTAAAAAAATGTATTGCCTTTACCATCTACTGTCATCAATGGCATTTACTTTGAAAAGCCAGAGAAAAAATGTAAAGAAAAACTATTACACTTGATCCAGAGTTAAAGTGAATTGCTGGACCAAACTCATCTGCTATATATATATATACACATAAGCAGCAGAAAAGTGGACCTAATGTGTGTAAGTTTTCAGTCCTATATGCATGGTGTATATACTATTGTGTAGTGATTGCTACATTGCTGCTTTTGAGAATGTTCTCATGGGCAAATATCCTTCCACACAGAACAAAACACCAATGCCCTTTCCTCAGAGCCAATGTAATCAAAAAACAATATAGAACTGACAACATAGAGCATCCAGTAAAGGCAAACTCTGTATTTGGAATTTATTTATGCACCACAGTTCAGCGAGCACCCTTTCAAATCACAAGATCTATGATAATATATGAAAAGAGTCAAGTACCCTGTTATCAATTAGCATTTCTATTATGGTTACCTGATTAAATAAAAACAATAACCCATGCTGGTATGCATTTATCATGCACTGTAGCACAGTCATCATTTTAGAGACAACAATGCACTACCCTGAATGCTAGAAATCTTTTTAAGATGAAACCTTAAAACTGAGTGCCAAAACAAAATCTAATATGGGCAATAACATATTGTAAAAATATTTTATAAAAACTTTTGAGAAGAGCTTTGTTTGTCCCATTTCCATTTAACCCATCATCAGCCATGTCTAAACCCTGTTGAGACAGGACTTTCATCTTAATAAGTGCTTTGTTTCTTCAGCAAAGGAAGAATGGAAAAAAAATAGTGCAGTCTGTAGAAAAAGAAAGAAAAGTGACTGCATTTGACATATCCAGAGCCAAACATTTCTCTCACTGAAAGGAATCAAAAGAGAGAAAGAACAGACAAAACTAAGAACAAGACACGGCACTTTTGCTGTTTATTCTTCTTTTTCTTTCTTTCTGTCTGCTTCTCCATCTCTCCCCTAACTCCCTGTCTCTGTCACAGCCTAGAGGTCAAGAAGAGGTCTAGAACTTGAAGGCGGTCAGACCTGGAGCGGGCTGTTGCTGCTGCGTGAGCGTGGCAGCCATGGCAACGGCCGCAGCATTGGGGACGGTGCCGAAGGGAGCTGGGCCAGTGGTCACTCGCGGGGCGCTCTGCAGTTTCCGGCTGGCCATCCGCTTTGACTCAAAGACGTCTGTGGAGTCTTCCAGGAAGGCTCGTCTGTAGTTCAAATATTGATGCTTCAATGTCTGAGGACAAAGAGAAAGTTGTTCTGAGAATGATGCTATTAAAATAAGAACAGCCAATTTTGGTTGCCCAGTAAAATTAACAGATTTCATGGATTTATGGGTATTGGACAAAAATAGCACAAGAAGCACAAATTGCTTAGAAGTTTGTTTTGTATTATAATGGCACAGACCTTCAACATGAGGGGAAAAAAAAAATCACTGACAGCTTGTTTATTGCCACTCCACCTTATTTATTTACATTAAGAGCACAAATGAAGTCGAAAACTAAGAATGCCATACTGGTTCGGATGTCGCCCAGGATAAAAAGGTCCGCGGTACCCACTGTGAGAGACAGGGTAGGTATTGAGAAGTGTACTACTGGCTCAAAGATTGTACTGCGCAATCCAACAAGGAAAGAAGATGAAGAGAAGCTAAACAGCAGACTCCATGTCAAGACTGGACAGTGGAATGTGAGGGGTCTAAACTCACTTGGCAAGTTATCAATACTTAGTAGTGAATTGGAAAGACTGAACATCAGCATTTGTGGATTGT
>BRDA01000265.1:131972-147795 GCA_036984385.1 Crenuchus spilurus | reverse complement strand
AAACTAAGACTGATGAAAGCCTTGGTCTGGCCAGTAGCTACATATGGATGTGAAGCCTGGACACTGAAGAAGGAGGAAGAAAGACGTATTCAGGCATTTGAGAACAAGTGCATCAGAAAGTTGCTGAAGATCTCATGGATGAAGATGACCACTGAGCAAGTCTATGAGTTGGCTAGAACTCAAAAGGAGTTACTGACGCATGTTAAATCCTGCAAGTTACATTACTTCGGTCATATGATGAGGCATGCACAAGAGAGCATTGAAGGAAGTGTTATGACTGGACTTGTGGAGGGAGTCAGAAGACGTGGAAGACCAAGAATAATCTGGATGGATAACATCAAGACTTGGACTGGATTATCAGGTGCTAGCCTGCTACAAGCAACCAGAGACAGATGGCATTGGAGAGAAGTGACTCGTCTGTGCAGCCTACCATCGCGAAGTGATGACGGCGTGTGACATGACATGACAAGACTTAAACTTTATTATTTATTTAATTCATTCTCACACCCGCTTTATCCTTATCAGGGTCGCAGTTAGTCCCCTACCCCCTCACTGGGCACAGGGCAGGGCATTACACTATTCAACTAAGCCCAGGACAGGGCGCCAGTCCATCGCTGGGTGAATACACACGCACACACATACATGCACACACATGGACAATTTAGAGTAGCCAATTCACCTGATATCCATGTTTTTGGACTGTGGGAGGAAACCGGAGAACCCGGAGGAAACCCACGCAGACACGGGGAGAACATGGAAACTCCACTCAGATGTGGACTCGAACCCAAGACCTCAGCGCTGAGAGGCGAACGTGCTAACCACTAAGCCACCGTGCCGCCTTATTTATTTCAGTAATTATTTATAGACAAAATTATCAACAATTTGAATTTTACTCCTCAATAATTACTTTTGTTGAAACAAAATCCCAGCTCTCAACAAAGGCACAAAATCAAATTCAAATAATACAGAATGAGACTGGGTGGAATTTAATCACTGGAATCATCTGGTGCATTTTCCTGAACTATTCCAACTCAAGAGCTTTGCATGATTTCTGGAAGTGGATACAACACACACCTTTACATTCTCATGAACTGCTTGCAACTGTGCAGCCAGAGCCACAAACGTCTGGTAGAGCTTCTGCATGGCCATGGAGAGATCTATACACAAGGACAAAATAAGACCAAATTTAGCTCAATATACCATGGCATTAATGCACTAAAATTTTGTTATAGTAGCGAGCATATGTTCAATGGCTAAATTAAGTAAGCATGTTGGGCAAAGTGTTTTGCTCTTGTACCTTGAGGGGTGATATGTGAGCTATTGCCCTGTGTGGTCAGGTGGTTTTCTAGTTCCTCGATCTGTTGCCGATACTGCTGCAACTGCACCTCAAATTGCTCCACCAAACACCGGAAATAACTACAGAGACAAAGACCATTTAGTGGGAAGAAATTATTTTTGTCACTTGATGAATACTGACAAAAGTTCACAAAATTGGACACTCCCAAACAAATCTACCTCAAGCACAGTGAGGCAGGACAGGTCTCTGCTTTTTGGTTGTTTTTAGTCAAATTTGTGTAAAACATTCAGCAGAAAGTATACAGCTGTAATAAAGACTCCAGGTTCACTGCCAACAACTTGACACCAAAACTGAGCTAAACAGCAGTGACGCTGTCCTACTTCACCCTTTAGATTACATATTTGAGGCAGCAGCATTTGTGGATTTTATCATAGTCTAGAAAAAGAACTTTCTTCAGTATGTATTGTCATTGAAAATGATCTATGTAATGGGTGTCTCCAAACTTTAGCTTTAAATAACAAAAAAAATAAATTAACCTGAATGTAGTTAAAAACTCAGTTTCAGAATACACAAAAGCCACCCAGGCTGATTTGAGCTCTGACATATATCTGTATTAAAGCATTTCTACCAGAAGGACTGTAAACCACTGATGTTATTAGTACTCACTCAGATGGAGCAGTGTTTTCATGTTGAAGACCAGGTGGTGTTTTCTGGGTTCTCAGTGCAATATCAGCATTTTTCAGCTCCTGAAAGTGAGATAAATGTTGATAATTATGTATATGGTGTAATATCTGACTTTCCCAAAAGTTACTAGCAGTAGTGATGGAACATGAGCTCAGTATTGGCAAGAACCAGGCAATAAAATACGCATCATGAAAGGTGATGAGTCAATATATATATTGCAAAACTGGGAGCAAATCAATGAAATCAAATTTCAGGAAAAACGTCAGTGGTGCACTCCTAAGCTAGGCCTTCAGGTCAATATCCAAACATCAAAAAAGCATTTTCATTAACAAACAAACCAAAAAACATGTTTATTCTAACTGTAACTTACACTTCAGACAGTGAAATTATTCAACTATGGTAATCACAAAGACACTATTTTTAAAGAGAAGTAGAAGTGACATTTCTACTGTGGTACAACACAAACAAAATAATTAGGTTTATTTCTGAAGATAAATGACAGAATTAATGTCTTTGTAACACTGCATTATAAAGGACTCCAATAACCTCCTTTAACAGCATTATTGCATTTTCCAATTACAAACTTAACTATGATGTGCGGTGAGGTGCATTTTGTTTCATACCTGCGCAGTCTCCATCTTAAGTTTGTCAATGGAGAGGGCATTTCTCTGCAGCCCACTGGCACTGACAGAGAGAAGCTGTTTCAGACTTTTAATATCATCCTGTACTTTAAGCATGGCTTTTGAAGACATTCTGCTGATCTCTTCTTGAACTTGTTTCTGCTCCTTGACAAACTTCCTACACACGTAACCAGTAGAAAATTTTGACTTTTACACTCAAAAACATATGAAGCCATCAAAATCAGTCCAGAAAATACCAAAGACATTACTTACTGGAAGTTGTCCACATCTTGACAGATGGGACCAGGCAGGTTTTCATCTTTGAGAGCTTTACTGTCTCTGTGGTAATATAAAAGAGAAGTAAAAACATTTGTGACCAAGTTCAAATAGCAAGGAGTGTTATGGGCAATTTATAAATCTGCGTTGAGTCATTGCTTTCCCTACAGTGTAGGCTGCGCGTGTCGCCTCTACTATATTATGCATTTATACTTCTGTATTGGTATGTGTGATACGCTGCAATTACACTGAAAAAACACTATGTGGCGATAGGGTTTCAATACTACTGGTTGAGTTCCTTGCTGTGCTGTGTTGACTTCCTCAGAGTCCTCTGGCGAGGAATCATAGAGATGTTTGTATTTTCGGACTTCCTCTGTGAGTCTCTCCTCAACTTGATCCATTGTTGTAGAAGAGCTGGCTTTTCTCTAGCGTATCTCAGCTTGTAATTACCATTTTAAAACTGCTGGCAAAATCGGAAATGCAGAGGCGGAATACAATGTGGCAGACCAATCACAGCTGCTGCAGTCTTCGTCGATGCGACACAAAGTTACATTTTTGGAGAGGTGCACGTCAAGCTACAATGTAGGGTCCGCCGCAAGTTTGACGCAGAATTATAAATTGGCCTTTGGAAATAACTGGAGTAAATTATCAACATTTCTGTTCTCCCTTTGACAGGTAATCAATTGGATTCAGGTCAGGGTTCTGGTTGGGCCAATTAAGGACATTCAAAGACTTCCTCTGAAGCCACACTTTTGTTCTCTTGGCTGTGTGCAACAAGTTCTGTTGGAAGGTAAACCTTTGCCCCAGTCCCACAGCCAAAAAACATCCCCCGATCATGATCCTGCCACCACCATACTTCACTGTAGGGACAGCATTACCCAGGTTATCAGCTATGCCAGGTTTCCTCCAAATGTGACATTTGGTATTCAAGCCAAAAATCTAAATATTGATTTAATCAGACCAGAGAATCTTGTTCATCATGGTTTGAGGGTTCTCTGTTAAGAGTGACCCTCGGGTTCCAGCTCACCTCCCAGGCCAAGGCCCGTCTTCCCCAGTTGCTCAGTTTAGCTGAACAGCCAGGTCTAGGGAGATCATTCCTTTGACCCATGGCTTGACGTTTGCTCTGATATGCACTGTCAAGTGTGGGATCTTATATAGTCAGGTGTTGGCAATCCCCAATCACTTGAATTGGACAGGTGGACTCCAGTGAAGTTATAGAAACATCTTACATACCCCAGCTCACTTCTGGGTGTCATATCAAAGGTTGTGCACACTTGTGTACATATACTTTACATTTTGATGAATACATTATCACAACTGTTTAAAAACCTGCTATTACTTTGTGATTGTGCACTATTTTGTGTAACATTTTTGTGATAAATGAACTCAATCTATTGTAGAATAAGTCTGTAATTTAATAAAACATGGAGCAGGTGAAAGGGGTGTGGAGACTTTCCAGCTTGACTATTATCTGTATTTTGCTAGTTGACAACAGACTGGCTAACATCAGCTACAATATCTGTAGCTGAGGTTAAAATAATGTTATTCTAAAATAATATTTTAAATGTTGACATTTTTTAACACATTTCACTCAGTCATGCCTAAAGCTGCCACGAAAAATAAAAAAAACAAATTCTTTTTAATGAAAAAGTCAGGAGTTTCACTCACTCAGGTCTAACACCAGAAGATTTATCACTCTTATTCTCTGAGGAGGTGCTGAAGTCTACTCCACCTAAGCCCAAGCTTGGTACAGGGGCAAGAGGGGCTGTGGATATTGTAGAGGATGAAAGCAAGCCTCCCAAACTCAAACCTGCCCCAAGAGTAGACTGTCCCAAGCCTAAACATATAGAAAGAAGCAAAACAGCAGATGAATGAGGCGTAAACATACAGAACCAAAGCTTCAAGATGAAGCATCATGAGAAACAAACGTTACATAATCACACCACAATCAGTCCTGCTAAATCACAGCATTACTTCAAGTACTCCCACAGCTTTAGAATCACATAAATTCCAAGTTAAACTTGTTCCTTTAATTCAAAGTAAAATGCAAATCAGAAATACATTTCATTGACTGATGCCCAGCTTGATATTTTGTGACCAAGCTAACCTCAAGAGTGAGGAGGTGAGGTCAGTAGCAGGGGACAAGTTTATTGCAAACACAATCCTAAAAATCTTCACAGTTAAACATGGTTACATTAACACCCCAAAAGCAGGTGACTTTTAGTGAAGAAAGTAATTTGCTTACAGAGAGAAAGATAAAGTTATCCTAAGGGTCTCCTCACCTGTGGTGGCAGAGTTGGAAAAAAGAGAGGAGCCCAGATTGAGGCCTGTGGCCGGGGCAGAGGTGGCCGCTGTTCCACCAAGGTTCAATGAGAATCCTGTGGATCCAGTCTGAGGAGTTGTTGAGGTGAGAACGGAGCCCAAAGTCAAGCCTGTTGCCGCTGGGGCAGAGGTGGTAGTGGTCAATGAAAACGGAGATGCTGTGGCTGCTGGTTTTCCAAAACCAAAGTTGAACCCTGTTGAAGCAGCAGTTGATGCCGCAGGAGTTCCTGTGAATGATAACAGAACATGTTAGAGATGGTCAATAACTGTACAACAGGACTTTCATTTAAACCAAATAAACTATCAATTTAACTAGAGCTGCTGTTTTATCCAGCTCAAAGAAATAGAAAATACACAAGAAAAATATATTCCCTGACTACTTTATATTTTGAAAACAAGTAACATCTTACCTAAAGTAAGGCCAGTAGATGGTGCAGCAGCTCCTAAAATGTCAAAAAAATAACATGCATAAGACAGACAACTAGAAAATTTTACAAATGAAGCACAAAATATTTACTAGTCATGAACACAAATGTTAGTGATACACGCCATTGCCATCATTTAGATATATTCTTCAAGAACAATCTTACAAATATAAGGCAAAATGTTTCATACCTGTAGCAGGGGTGTTGAAAGAGAACCCACTTGTTGGTTTCTGGGAAAACAAAGTGCCCCCTAGGCCTAGAGAGGAAGTGGTGGTGGTGGTAGCAGCTGGGGTGGACGTTACACCTCCCAGTCCACCAAAATTGAAGCCACCAGTGCCTGCAGCAGGTGCGCTGTGAGAAATTACACATCATATTAAGGAATTGTTTGCCAAAATTTTTCCTCCTTAACCAGAACAGTCTATTAATCAAAAATATCATCTGAAATTTATTAGTTTCTGCAGGACTCAAAGTCCTATTAGAACTGGATTAGATTATCAGGTGGACCTGTATTATTCTTGTGTAATAAGCCGGTATCATACTTCATTTTTTTTTTTTACTGCCACATAATGTTCTCCCAGGTAGTGTATGGAGTGGAGAATCTTCCATCCAGACCAATCAGATTATTCAATTACTCTTCAAAAGCTTTCATATTGTTTGTTTGTGATTTACGATGGTTCTGCATATTAAAAGACTAAACACATCTACTAGGAGAAGTCAAAAATATTTAGTTTCAAATTGTACATAAATTTGAGGAGAAGAAAAAAATAAAATAAAATAATAATAATTCACAAACAATTTGCTTATGGCTGGGACTAAAATGACCAGACGAGCAAAGTTAATAATAATAATAATTAAAAAAAAAAAAAAAAAAAAAAAAAAAAAAAAAACAGTAGGTCATTCAGTCTGTAATTTTTTTCCATGGACAAGAGGAAGGGGAAAAAAAACCCACAAACATGGTGCATCTGGACATAAACAAAATCACTGAGGACCTCTTGTGAAAGGAGAAATTACTCCAGGACACCATGTAAATTTAATCTGATCTGAACAGGGCTAATATGATGTTTTTCACCAACCATAACATACTGGGAGACAGACTTTTATTACCTGTTGGCTGCCTACATTAGTTTCATAACTTCAGTGCAAAACAAAAGAAGAAAACCAGACACTAAACATGTCTTGACTGAGAATGTATATTTGGGGTAATGAGCTTTTGGGTTTGGGTTAGGGTTAGGGTTAGGGTTAGTATACGTTTTAGATAGATAGATAGCTTTATTAAACCCTGAGGGAAATTCATATATTACAGCAGCACAGGAGGAGCAAACAAAAGCAAAACAATATTAGATTCAAATTTTTGCCAATGTGATTTGCACACAAACAGAATTTGACCTCTGCATTTAAACCATATGTGCAGCAACACACACACACACACACACAAGGCTGTGAACATGTGCCCAAAGCGGTGAGCAATCTTACCCATGGCACCTGGGGAGCAGTTGGGGGTTGGGTGCCAAGGCTGCCCCCCAAGTATTCCTATCTATAAACAGGATATATATATATATATATATATATATATATATATATTAGTGCAATAAGCTACACTGAAGGTAAGACATGCAGTGTTAGCAGGATGCGTAAATATTACGCAGGTATAAACATCTGGTGAATAATCTCCAGTACCTTCTCAGACGTCAAGTACAATGTTATCAACAAAGTGACTTTGCCTTGCAAACAATAAGCCGTTATATTTTATTTCGTGGCCAACCATCCCTTTAAAATAACAAATCCAACAACGCCACAGCTAGCAGTAAGTAACCTAAAGGAAAAGTGAGACTAGACTGTGTTTATGTTCTTATCATAATGCAAACTGACTCATTATAAACAGAGTGTAAACAATGCATTTCTTTATTATTAAGAATTTTTGACACCAAGTATCCCTCTATTGATAGTCAGCAGTAATAGGTAATGTGGCATGCTCCTTTAATATCAGCAACAACGTTTTAGATAAAGTATTAATAGCATTGGTTTAAACATTCAGTGTGAAGAATTCAGTTCATATAATAGTGCTGTTAACACTTCAGCTGAGGTCTTACAGTTACTGATGTTTTTTAGGTTGTGTGTTTCTTGCAATATTTACGTTAGACGAGGTAAAGTTATTATTTTGATATTAGCTTGACATAAACTTGATGTTTCTGAAATTGTGTTTCACCACTTTCATCACCACCTGGAGAGCTAGCGTTAACTAACTAGCTTGTGGAAGCTGTTAATTCTCATACCTGGTCGCAGCTCCAAACGAAAAGCCCCCACCGGTGTTGGTGGAGCCCAGAGTGCTGGTTCCAAAGTTGAAGCCCGACATTGTGTACTGGTTTACATCCAGAACCTCTGAAGCAATCAGGGCTAAGAGCTAAGTGGCTAACTGTTAACTCTACAGAACTCCGACCTCGTGGAGGCTTAAAAAGGTAAAAACACGCTCCAACATCCTATTAAAGTAAACGTCACAATATAAAACTGCTAATCACAATCTCTAAATGCAAATTTTCTCTAGAGGAATACAGAGGTCTATTATTTTTTGCTAGCAGTAAAAAAAATCTGATTTCTTTGCGCGCGCGACGGTTTTTCTTTTTCCGCGGCGCGTAATATCAACGTCTGACTCTTCAGTGAACCGGTTCTTTAGAATCTGTTAAAGTACAAATGAATCAGAATAGACAGAGAACTTGTAGAACTATTTTGTTGAGAAATTTTACAAAACCGAGAAAAACAATATCACACTGTGAGATTAAGTATGTTGTTTTTCTTTCTAAAGCCTGTAGCCGGTTTGTGTTTTTGTGCATCACAATTGTTCACTTGTCAAATTAAATTTACTACGTTTTTTCCCTTTAGATAAAAAACAGCATTTATAACATTACTACTTATATCAGCTAACAGTGTATTGCTAAATAATAAAATAAAATGTTACTACGTGTACATCGGTGGTTATGAAAATAAAATGAAATAGTTGAATCAGACGTATGATTGACCTTTCGAAAGAATCGGTTCAATAAAATGAATCACTACCACAGACTCACGGTCGCGTTGTCAAAGCAGCAGTTCGCACATTGTCGCCCCCTCCCGGTCTGGCGAAGCTGCGGAAAGTCAGTCTCAGATATACTGTAGCTTCTCGAAAATATAAGTTTGCTCAAAAAAGTCCTTTTTTATCATATTTTTACATTTAATGAAATAATAAATAAGCTGATGATAACATATAACCTGAAAGACGCAAATGTAAAAATGTACAACAGAGCTGTTATCCCGCTGCAGACTACAACTCCCAGCATGCCTTTCAGTGTTTTCGCCGTACGTGGCGGAGACACGCCCCGTGGAGGAAGTTACAGATCAGAAAGCAGAAGCTGGAGGGTGATCACAGCGTTAGAGGCGATAAACGGAGATGATGCTGTGGGTGTAACAGCTTGTGAAGGAGGCAGATTTTTGGCTCATTTGTTGATGTGTCAGCTTAACGTCTGTTTACAGTCGTTTGTTGTTTACTACTCGATCACGGACAGCAGAGCTGCAGCGGCCTTATGGAGCACATACGAACACCAAAGGCAAGTCAGACAGGTGGAGCTCTTCTTATCTGTCACTAAACTGAACGTTATTACTAGACTTTAAATCCCAGCTCTTCTCTGTTAGGCTTTGCAGCTGTTGGTCATGTTAAAAAGATATAGTCTGGACATCTGCGGTTTTACCTCGTTTCCACGGCTTCAACCTTATTATTACAGTATGGGGCTGAATTAGTTAATATTGTTAGCTGTAGCTAGTCCATGTGTATTAGCTGTTTAATAGTCTTTATGTGTAATAGATTAAACTGAGTGTTCAGCTCTGTTTTGAGTGTGGGCTTTAGTTTAAGTGTATACAGGTTTTACTACAATAGCCAGCCAAAGTGGCCATTTCGTAAAGAAATCCAAAATAACTCCAGTACTGTAGTGCTGGATCTCAATGTACAGAGGATACAGATCTGTGTTTCTGCTGATCTGCTCTGCTGAGGTTTGCTTCAGCAACTAGTGGTTGTTTATTAATCCTTTTTTTCCTGTTTTGTTGATGTCTTAATCTGAGATACAGGATTTTAGTCACAGTTTTCATTAAAACTGACCTCTGTGGTGGCCTGGAAAAGCACAGGATCTTTAGCTCACATGGGCCAATCAGTAGCAGACATTGTATTGTGAAATGGGAGAGAGCGGCATCTACCCACAGCCAATTTTTGCTCTCTCGGCCCTGGCTGTCGATGGCGAACAGCATGACCGGGATTTGAACTCGCAATCCTCTGGTCATAGTGTCTGCGTCTTAGCCCGCTGAGCCACTCGAGGGTTGCATTCTGAGGCAGGAAGACTTGAAATTGTGTCCAGATCAAATGTTTAGATAAAAATCTGCATGTAAAACTGTTTGGCCAGGATTTGAAGAGCTAGAAGCAAGCTGTCAGTGTTTTGGCAGTGTATTGATGCCTACTGAATGTGTTTTAAACATGAGTTGGTTACAAATGCTTTTATCTCAGTGCTGCCTTCTAAGTCACATACTTAGGCAGCAAGGCTTCAAGGCATCTACCGTCACGTTTCAGACACAGCCATTGTACAGAATTTATGTGTCTTAGTAATAATCATCCATACTGAAACACAGTGTATGTGTATATGGATTGAACAAAGCCTAGAGTTGGTTTGCAGACTTGAATATTGAAATGTTTCAATACTTTAGATCAGGGGTGTCAAACTCCAGCCCTGAAGGGTCG
The DNA here is from genome assembly GCA_036984385.1 of Crenuchus spilurus. Classification (NCBI taxonomy): domain Eukaryota; kingdom Metazoa; phylum Chordata; class Actinopteri; order Characiformes; family Crenuchidae; genus Crenuchus; species Crenuchus spilurus. Next base: position 137,418 of record BRDA01000265.1, on the reverse strand, counting down.
GATTCCTGCACAGTTTGGTGATCTTCCTGATCAAACACACCTCATTCAACTCAGCAGGTAATGAGCAGGTTTCAGAGCAGAGAAATCACCAAACTGTGCTGGACATCAGCCCTCCAGGACTGAAGTTGGACACCCCTGCTTTAGATACTTGCTGCTAGTAGGGATCTCATAATTCAGTGCAAATGAGCAATAAACAATTCAAAACCTAGAGCGTCATATACGACCAATTTCAGCATCCATCCAGTATTAAATATCAACATGTTACAAAAGCACAATTAAATATGAATACCATATGACAGTCTGACAGCAAACCTTAACTACAGTGCTGCTTGAAAGTTTGTGAACCCTTTAGAATGTTTATATTTCTGCATAAATATGACCTAAAACATCATCAGATGTTCACACAAGTCCTAAAAGTAGATAAAGAGAACCCAGTTAAACAAATAAGACACAAATATACTTGGTCATTTATATATTGAAGAAAATGATCTAAGATGAGATATTTGTGAGAGGCAAAAGTATGTGAACCTTTCCTTTCAGTATCTGCTGTGACCCCCCCTTTGCAGCAATAACTGCAACTAAATGTTTCCAGTAACTGTTCTTTAACCATTCTTTGGTAGAATGACTTGTGTGATTAGGGTCGTTGTCTTGCTGCATGACCCACCTTCCCTTGAGATTCAGTTCATGGACAGATGTCTGACATTTTCCTTTAGAATTCTCTGATATAATTCACAATTCATTGTTCCATCAGTGATGGCAAGCCGTCCTGGTCCAGATGCAGCAAAACCGGCCCAAACTATGATACTACCACCACCATGTTTCACAGATGAGATAAGGTTCTTATGCTGGAATGCAGTGTTTTCCTTTCTCCAAACATAACACTTTTCATTTAAACCAAAAAGTTCTGTTTTGGTCTCATTTGTCCACAAAACATTCTTCCAATAGTCTTCTGGCTTGTCCACGTGATCTTTTGCAAACTGAAGATGAGCAGTAATGTTCTTTTTGGAGAGCAGTGGCTTTCTCCTTACAGCCCTGCCATGCAAACCATTGTTGTTCAACTGATGGTGGACTCATGAATATCAACATTAGCCAATATGAGAGAGGCCTTCAGTTGCTTAGAAGTGACCCTGGGGTCCTTTGTGACCTCGCTGACTATTACACGCCTTGCTCTTGGAATGATCTTTGTTGGTTGACCACTCCTGAGGAGGGTAACAGTGCTCTTGATGTTCCTCCGTTTGTACACAATCTGTCTGACTGTGGATTGGTGGAGTCCAAACTCTTTAGAGATGGTTTTGTGACCTTTTCCAGCCTGATGAGCATCAACAACTTTTTTTCTGATTTCCTCAGAAATATCCTTTGTTCATGCCATGATACACTTCCACAAACAGACTTTGACACATCTCTGTTCTTTAAATAAAACAGGGTCCCCACTCACACCTGATTCTCATCCCATTTATTTCAAACACCTGATTCTAATTTCACCTTCAAACTAACTGCTAATCCTAGAGATTCACATACTTTTGCCGCTCACAAACATGTAATATTGAATCATTTTCCTCAATAAATAAATGAGAAAGTATAATATCTGTGTCTCATTTGTTTAACTGGGTTCTCTTTATCTACTTTTGGGACTTGTGTGAACATCTGATGATGTTTTAGGTCACATCTATGCAGAAATATAGAACATTCTAAAGGGTTCACAAACTTTCAAGCAGCACTGTATGTGAACGTTAATGTTTTAATGTATTAATGTTCGAAGTAATCTTCTCTATAGCTAACTGTACTTACACATGTGAAATAACTGGTCAATAAACTAGTGTGTTCAGAGAGAAATCCTCAGTGAAAGTGAATGTGCTTGCACACAAATGACCTTCACATTTAACCCATCAATAGAGTGAAACACATACACACACTAAGGGACAGTGAACACATATGGCCAAAGCAGCAGCCCCTATCCATAGCGTCCTGGGGAGCAGTTGGTGGTTAGGTGCCTTACTCCCAGACATATCAGTCATATCATGCATGTATATCAAACCTTCTAGTCAAAATATTATGTCCCTAAACACCAGGCCATGGCCAGAAAGACAAGGGCATATCATTCAGACTGTTTTAAATGAAACAGTCTTTTTTTCTATAGTGTATTAAAATGATACAGTGCATCAGTGGTGTCTTAACATTTCTGTTGTGTCAATACTGTGGCATCTTGGACCCAGGCAAGTTGTTTATTTAAGACATTTTAGCACAACTCGGACTGTTGTGTTAACTGTGTTCTCAGCTTGACTGATGGGTAACATGCATTTGTCTACAGGTAGAGCAGGTAAAGCTGCTGGATCGCTTCAATAACAAATCCACTACAGGAACTCTACACCTGACCGCAACACACCTGATCTTTGTGGAGAGCAATGCTACCAGTGCTCAGGAGATGTGGGTAAGACAACTCCTCTATTGGAATTCTTCACACAAACTCTTAGAACTGTTTAATACAAACATATTTAGTGCTGTTGGTAACGAAGTAAACCTTTAATTCTAATACTGAAGGTGCTCTATGGGCAAGACTTTAGATAAGGTGAAACTGATGGCTCTGCCTCTACTGGTGAGCTATAATTTGGCCATCTGTGTCATTGTTTAAGTTACTGCCTGGTATGTCTTTTCCATATATTTATGATATAACTTTTCCAGTTGCCATAAAAATCCACAGACATCAGTCAGGAATTTTTTTGTCGTCTGAAAGAAAATTTAACTGTTTATAGTGATTGCAGAGTGACTTGTATAGTAGATTATGCTAAAGAAATAAGGTTAGTAGATCATTGCCAAGTTGACGTTGTTGGCAAGCATGGTGTGTCTAGTGATTTTGGGGCCATAAGCCAAAGACAGGAATAGTGTCCCTGAATCCAGGCTATTATAGTTTTCTTTTTTTCTTTATATTTTATGCCTGTTTTTTGTTATTTTGTTATTATTGTTTTTTTTTATAAGAAGAAAAAGATAAATTATTTAAGCAATAAAACACAAGAGGGAGTGCTGTTTAACATATTGGCACTGGTGTGCTGTGGCCGAATACTGAAGATGCCATTATGTCACATTATTGCATGACTCTTGAGTGTATTATTGTGATTATACCATAGTTCTGTTAGTACTGTTTATTGTTAGATTTTGAGACAAAGAGGACAAAAATAATTTGTTTATCAACTTTCTGAGATGAAGTTATTCTTCTATCAGGTACTCCACTGCTAAAACATTAGACTGTGCACATCAGTCATAATTGTCGAGGAACATCATTTCCCAATAACTGTTTATTATACAGACAATAAACACAGGATGCTGGGATCGTTGCTAGGTTATGTGTATATGGCAGATTAATACTTAAAGAGCTTCAGTCAGAGTGCCATTATTGTCAATATCAGCACTCCTAGAATGTCTCAGTCAATCAGATTGTGGGGTTGGAACTAACTGTGGTATAATTAGTTTTAATTTGTTTTTTTTATGGCTGCATTTTTAGTTTTTCTTTAAGATTAGTTGTTTTTATTTAGTTTTAATTTTACTTTGGGTATGTAGTGAATCTTCTAACTGTAGCTATAACTTAACTGACTTGCTCTGTTTGCGGCTGTGTCCTCACATACAGCACAGAATAGACCAATACTCGGTGATGTTACAAATAAAATTCTATATTAACAAATAGTTGATGCATTGGCTTGTAGGGGCCCTAGTCATCTACCTACCTTTGACTAGTGCTAAGACCACACCTGTTGCCAAGGAAAGTTTATATGTTGTGGCATGTTGGGAAGTGTTGGAAGATCAGAAGTTTAAAAAATAATGCTAGGAACCAACTTGGCACAGGCCTTCATCAGATATCTGCCAATGCCACTAACATGAACTAGCACTGTATCTCCTCAGAGCCCAGAGACTTATCTGTCTAACTTATGTTATCTTAGCCTTATCAACAGCCTGTAATCCAATATCATAAAAGGCATTCTGTTGGCACATCCTGCATTAGTGTTGCTTTGCCAGTCATTATCTACAGTGAGGAAAATAAGTATTTGAACACCCTGCAAATTTGCAAGTTCCCCCACTTAGAGATCATGGAGGGGTCTGAAATTTTCATCTTGGGTGCATGTCCACTGTGAGAGACATAATCTAAAAGAAAAAATCTGGAAATCACAATGTATTATTTTTTTAATCATTTATTTGTGTGTTACTACTGCAAATAAGTATTTGAACACCTGCCAATCAGCAAACATTCTGGCCCTCAAAGACCTGGTAGTCCGCCTCTAAAAAGTCCACCTCCACTCCACTTATTATCCTAAATTAGAAGCATCTATTTGAGGTTGATAGCTGCATAAAGACACATGCCCACCCCACACAATCAGTAAGACTAACAACTACTAACATGGCTAAGACCAAAGAGCTGTCCAAAGACACCAGAGACAAGATTGTAAACCTTCTCAAGGCTGAAAAGGGCTACGGGGCAATTGCCAAGCAGCTTGGTGAAAAAAGATCAACTGTTGGAGCAATTATTAGAAAATGGAAGAAGCTAAACATGACTGTCAATCTCCCTCTGACTGGAGCTCCGTGCAAGATCTCACCTCGTGGTGTATCAGTGATCCTAAGAAAGGTGAGGAATCAGCCCAGAAGTACACGGGAGGAGCTGGTCAATGACCTCTGGCACCACTGTTTCCAAGGTTACTGTGGCTAATACACTAAGACGTCATGGTTTAAAGTCAAGCATGGCAAGGAAGGTTCCCCTGCTCAAATCAGCACACGTCCAGGCCCGTCTTAAGTTTGCCCATAAGTTTTCCAATGTGTACAGCTCTTTGTCGACTTGTTTATTTATTCCAGAGACAGTCTCTCACAAGCCTGGGATTAACTGGAAAAATACTATCAATGAACTATGGGATACTATAATTTTCTATGCGTGAAACTTCTCAACCAATCAGCATTTAGAGACCCACCTATCTCATTCATTATTTCGCAGTTATTTTCCTGACGATGTTGCTTTGGGCTATTTCGGGTGTTTACGGAGCAGCAGATAAACTCAAGATGGCGAACAGCATGCGGAATATTGCCGGATTTTGTGATTTTCGTGGCGATTTGAATTCGCCGTGGGTTAGAAAATTGCTTTTAGCCAGCATGGCGTACTGATGACATGTTTTCCTCGCCACACGCTGTCTGAGTTTGCCATTGGCGACATGGCGAGCGGCCAGCGCGAACCCTGCCATGACCATTTGGATGATCCAGAGGAGTCATGGGAGAAAGTGCTGTGGTCAGATGAGACCAAAATAGAACTTTTTGGTCTTAATCCCACTCGCCGTGTTTGGTGGATGAAGAATGATGAGTACCATCCCAAAAACACCATCCCTACTGTGAAGCATGGGGGTAGAAGCATCATGTTCTGGGGGTGTTTTTCTGCACATGGGACAGGACGACTGCACTGTATTAAGGAGAGGATGAC
>BRDA01000265.1:120542-131872 GCA_036984385.1 Crenuchus spilurus | reverse complement strand
TTGTGTTTAATGTGAGTGTCATTGGCTACAGGCACTGAAACACTTCATATTTCTTTAATATAATTGTTTATAATATATTATAATATAATATAATAGTAATTGTGAGACAGTCCCTAACACTGCAGCTTGCCTCTAGCTTACGCTAAACTGTACCTGTGCTGATGAATCTGTGTTCTGTTGGTGAGGAAAAGCAGAATTCTTAATGTCAAACTAGTGTCTAATATTAAACTAACTACTGCATTAAAGCTCCGCTCTGGTTCTCATCTACAGCCGGGAACTAGAAAAGGTAACAATGTCAATAAAAACATCATTGTTTGGTATAAATTATTCAGTCTTTTCACTAATTTGGCTGAACACAGAAAGTGTTTGTTTGGCCCATTTCAGACAAATAATTTTGTTTGCCAAACATTCACTGCATCCTTAGTTTACAATCTTAACTGCTCAAATGATGCAGAAACGTCTTTTTATATTTATTTGTTGGGAGCACTTGCACGTCTCCAGTTGTGGGTGTTTTCTGAATTACAAGGAATGTTCCACCCAGAAAGTCATATTTACCCTATTTTCTTTAGTTCAAAACTGGAGCTGTGAGGCTAATGTTGCTAACAATGGAACTCAATAGTCACCTAAATAGCATAGTTACTATTTTAAAAATGCATTGTCAACTTCTCTCCAACTGCATCTAAGTCTTAATTAAAGTCTCACAGGCTAGTCTATGTGATTTAGGACTTACTGTGAGCTTTAACATTAATAACATGTTATCGCTGTGATATAATGCATGCATGGAGCAGGGTTTCCTCTGCAAAACACCAAAATTCTGTAGTAGATGATGGTTTAATTGTTTTTTGGAGAAATGTTATGGTTATTCATTATTTTGTTGAGTAGTGAGTTTGATGGCTGGCTGTAAACCTCAAACCTCTTCACTTTTTTTTTTTAGATCTGTCTTCTCATTGTATCATGCTGTAAATATTTTTATATTCAAGGGCAAAAGGGTGTTTGAGCCCCTGTGTGCAGATAAAATGCAGAAATGCAGATAGATGTGCATTTTAATGACTCCCCAGTCCATGACTTTCAAAACAACCGTGCACTTAATTGAATGAATATGGTAATTATGTGTCTCTGCAAGCTCCACACACATGCCTCTTTTAACCACTTTCATACACACTTTCCCAAAGGGGGCGGAGAGCATTATTGATTTTCTGTACACCCCAAAACTCTACGTGGAGTCAAAGGAGCTGAAAATTTATCATGAGAACAAATAGAAACAGTCTGAAATGCTGGAAAAATGCAAAGCACATGACAGGAATGCTCTCCTCTTGCAGATTCTTCATCACCACATAGCATCTGTAGAGAAGCTCTCTCTGACCACCAGTGGCTGCCCACTGCTCATCCAGTGTCGGAACTTCAGGGTGGTTCACTTTGTGGTCCCGCGCGAGAGAGACTGCCACGATGTCTACAGCTCCCTGCTGCAGCTGCTCCGGCCAGGTGGGCATTGACTACTCTGTACCACTCGCTGTAGTTATTGTTCCCCTCTGGTATTAATGGCCTGTGGGGCACCACTGTTGTGCATTGAGGAGACATTCGGTGTACAACATCCCTTGATGTTAGCCATTTCTGAGATGCTACCACCCTTCACCCAGTACCCTATTATTATGCCTGTTTGGACATCAGTCCAATTGTGTCCTTTGCCCATGATCATTTTGCACTCTGCTACAACCGATGTGAAGCAAACCCTGAAACCTGGCATCTGTGACATTCAAAGCCAAGTTTATTACAAACCTGGGGTGGTTATAATCTTCTGGTATGTACATGCTCAGACATTTGTACTATTGGCTCCTTTCACATGCCTCCTTTTTAGATCCATTCTCTAACATTTACTCTGCAAGTTAAATGTCTTATTAATTATAGTCTGTGCATTTGTCTGCTCTGTTTAATGTGATGTATATTGTATGTCCAAATGTTTGTGAACACCCATTCTAACAAGTGCATTCATCTATTTGTTGACACAAATGTGCAAAAGCACACACACAGCTTGTCTAGTGTCTGTAGAGTACTGCCAAGAGAAAAGGACCTTCTGGGGCAGATAAACATGAATCAATTGGCACCATGTCTAATGCCAGATGTGGCCTAGAAGGGTATAAAGCCAACCAGCATTGAGCTGTGGGTCAGTGGGTCTCTGGAGCAATGATGCTCCATACAATACTTTGGGGATGAGGTGTGGTGGTGCAGCACTGTACAGCAATGCTTCAACATCTAATGGAAAGCTTTCCCTGGAAAGTAGAGACATTTAGTAGTGAGAAGTTAGAAACAATATAGTATATATATACATGTGTGCACAAATTTAGTTGTATGTGTAACGTAGCGGCTAAAATGAAGTGATTGAAACATGCATATCTAATTGTTTAGTCCAAAGGTAGTTTAAAAACCTGTTGGCTGATGAGATTAAACTTGTTAGGCCTTATGATTTGCTGAAAATAAATCTGTTTAGATCTTAATGTGGTACGTTATTGTGAATCATGGAAAGCAAACATTAGTATTAGAGTATTTGAAAAGCTAGATGTCCTCAAAGTCAAAGGAGTAGATGAGTATGCATTAGACTGCAAGTGCACAAGTCTTACTTTGAAGGCTGAAGGTCTGGGAGTTGAGTGTGTATTTCACATCAGAGTCCAGATGGTGATCTGAATACATCTGCTGCCTTTGACTTTGGTTCACTTTGTAAGTGTGCGCTTGTCTTTGTGTGTGTATGGGTGTGTGCAGTGTCCTACGATGAGCTGTACGCATTCTCCTACAACCCAAAACAGAACGAGCAGCAGAGAGAGGAAGGCTGGCAGCTCATTGACCTCGGGGCTGAGTTTGAACGTATGGGTGTGCCATGCGACCAATGGCAGTTCACAGACGTCAACAGAGAATATAAGGTATGTGTGGAAAGGCTGTTCAGTGAAGGTAAACCCTAAGGGTGTGACAATACACTTTGCTCACAATTCAGTTCACAATACTGGTTCAGTTTTCTTAGTGTTTAAAAAAATGGAATGAAAAGAATGAAAGATGTGGAAAACCCACATTCAGTCACTCTAAAGCGTTGTTCGAACTGGGTTAAATTTACATGGCATGCTGGGGTCATTTTGTCCTTTACAGGGGCTCCTCTGTGAGTTTTTCCCCTTGTCCCCTGAGAGACTGTTTTTAGTCAACTCAGCTCGTTTGGTAATTTTAGTCCCGTGCATAAGCAGATCTGATTTTCCAGGCAGATGTCATATCATTAGAAAATAAGTATTTTTGGCTGCTGCTACCGCTTGATACACCATCACTGGGGAGCCAACGCTTGGAGGAAAGCGCAGGGTTCCCAGCTCCGAATGAACCAATCAGTAGACATTTTAGTGTGTGAGTGATGGGGAGAGTGAGCGCCATCTACCCACCCAGAGAGAGCACGACAAATTTTTTGTTCTCTTGGGCCCCGGCTGTCGATGGCAAAAAGCATGACCGGGATTCAGACTCACGATCCTCTGCTCATAGTGTCAGCATCGTAGCCTACTGACAAACAAACAACATTAAAGCTGAAGAGCCATTAAGTAATCTACTTTGCCTGGATGGAAGATCTTCCACTCCATACTCTGCCTATGAGAGCATTATGTGAAGGTAAAAGAAACTTAAACCCATAAGAAAGGTGAGATACCGGCTTATTACACAAGAATAATACAGTCTTATTAAAGGAGTAATTATGATCACAGCTACAGGCACAAATGAAGTGGTCATATCATGTGACCCAGACATTTGTGAATGTAAAGTCCTACAACCACCCCCCCCAAACACGCTCATCCTGTAGTTGAGTTAATACTGTCTGGATGCAGGAGTTGGAAAATGTCTCTGTGATAAACAAATCCAACCTGAATAGGGCTTAAGACTGACACATTGACTGAGCCATTTGTCTCTGACACTGTTGTGATCAGTTGATTTGTTTATTCGTCTGCATCTTGTGTGAAACTGACTAATGGAAATCACTGAGGTCTGACAGTGCACTATATAAATAATTACATCACAACAGTGCAGACCTCTAATGTTATAGTATACTACAAGACACGTTACAATTCTGACAATATAATTGAAAATTGATATCATGCAGCCCCACTTTTGACCTTTTAAGTTGCTGCTGCTTATTCTTCTCAGGGCATAGCTTAAGAGTTACAGGGACTTTCTGCTTAGTTACAGTGAATGATGATACAATATCCGTCACTGGCTCTAATTCAGGACTTTCTTGCCCTACATTCTGCGCTTATGAGGTTATCAGGCAACCTGATTAGATTTAGTGAAAGGACATCCTGCGAGACAAAAGGCTGCTGTTAAGGAGAGATGGAGGGAAAGATATAAACTGTTGTCAATTTCATGCTGTAAACAAGCAGAAGTAGCCAATTGACAAAGGTGATGTCTGAGCATTTTGGGGTCTAGAAGTGATCACTTGAATTGTTATTTTACTTTAATTTTTTATTCTATAAATAAATGTTAATAAAGGTTAATTATGCTGAGGTGAAAATTAAGTTATATTTAGTTACATTAGCTTAAATCAAAATGCATAATGTGGAAAAAGTTAATCTGTGTTCATCATTTAATTAAAAAAAGAAAAGTGAACTGTCATATGTGTGATATTAGTGTCACAAAGTGACATTTCAAGCCTTTTTTTTTTTTAAATGTTGATACTTTTGGAATAGTATAATAATCTCAAAATGACATATTTAAAAGATTATAAACAATGATTTTAAATAATTAGAGAATGCTGGGTTTCTGATTTTCATTAGCAGTAAGCCTCACAGATCAACAGTATAATTAAAAATATATCCATCTCCCTTTCTACTTTGACTTTTTATATAAAAATATATAATAAAAAAAATATAAAAGTGATAAAGTGAAACTTGAAAGAGCTAATTGGCAAATGGTGTTTCAATTAAGGAGGTTAGAAATATGTTTCACAGGTCATTTTTCCATTAAATAAAGGCATTGGTCACTGACAAAATCTGTTCTTCTCAAGAGTGATTGACTGGTGTGAACCATGCCTTGATGCTTGATGTTTATCTCCCAGAAAACTGAAACATGTTTTGTAACTGAAAAGTCTAAAACAGCATTGCTAAAGACTTGAAGGTATATCAGTCCACATTAGACAAAAGATCATATGATTATGATTCATCACACACTTAGAATTAGCAGACCAGAGGAGGATGGGTCCCCCATGTGAGTCTGGTTCCTCCCAAGGTTTCTTCCTCCAGCTCTGAGGGAGTTTTTCCTTGCCACTGTCGCCGTTGGCTTGCTCACCGGGGATTAGGGATTAATGATTTTATGTCTGTTATTGCAAACCCTGTAAAGCTGCTTTGTGACATCAGTTGTAAAAAGCGCTTTATAAATAAAATTTGATTGATTGATTGATTGACAAACTGTCTTCAAATAAATAAAATTCAGGACTGTTACTACTCTCCCTACACTTCTGCTGGAGTGAAATCTACAGGTTATTAAATAAATTTTAGAGAATTTTAATTACAATATTGTTTAAGAACAAAGGTAAGACGAAACATAAGAATGTAATGGTGAATGACTACAATGTCAAAATATTTATTTGAATAAAATGACAGCTTGTCAAAATGGAAAAAAGTGTTTTCAGATCTCAAATAGCAGAAATAAAACAAGTTCACACACAATACTAATGTTTAAACTGAGAGAGTTCAGAAATGAGTATTTGGTGGAATTAAGTCTGGTTTGTTCACACTCTCCAGCAGTCTTTCACATTACTGCTGGGTGACTTTATGCCACTCCTGGAGCTAAAAATCAAGCAGACTTGTGACTGTCCTTCTACCTCTTGATCACATTCTAGAGGTTTTCAACAAGGCTCAGCAGGGCAGCTGTATATGTGTTTACATATCATTTAGAAAGAGAATGAGGATGTACTTTAACAGTTTAACAAACATTTGAATACAACTGCAAAAGAATGTGCAAGTTATCTTGTTTTTTGCATTATTTGTACATTGTGCACAGATGTCATTAACTGTATTCCTTCCTATTGGCAGGTATGTGAGACATATCCCAGAGACCTGTATGTGCCCATCACAGCCAGTAAACCCATCATCGTTGGAAGCTCTAAGTTCAGAAGCAAAGGCCGCTTCCCTGTCCTGACCTACTTTTACCAGGAAAAGAAGGTAGGACTCTGGGACGTCTCTGAGATAAAGACAAGGAGTTAATGGAGGAGGGTTCAGCTTCACGCAGGCTGTTTATTGATGGCTTTGTTCAGTTATGGGAGTGGATAGTGTTTGCCTGTGCATGGTTTAGGAGATAAGGCCTGATTACACAGAGTCCTTTAACATAAAACAGCTCTCCAGTTTGCCTGATATCTCTCACCCTCTCTCTCTGTGTCTCTCTCTCTCTGTCTCTCTCTCTGTCTCTCTCTCTCTCTCTCTCTCTCATTGGACTACTTAATGTTATTTTATCCCATGTTTGAGTGTGTGTGTCTGTGTCTTTGATAGGCTGCAGTGTGTAGATGCAGTCAGCCCCTGTCAGGCTTCAGTGCTCGCTGTCTGGAGGATGAACACATGCTACAGGCCATAAGTAAAGCCAACCACAACAACCGCTTTGTTTATGTCATGGACACAAGGCCTAAGGTACATTAGTCTAGTAGTTATTTTGAGAGACAGAAGTATTGAAATGTAGAAATATTCTCCTCTGTACTGTACTGTAGGTGCACTTTTGTAGTTATACAGTTACAGACTGTAGTCCATCTGTTTCTCTTTATATTTTATTAGTCTCATTTTACCTGTTCTTTAATGACCAGGACCACCACAGAGCAGCTATTATTTAGTATATTCGTTGTTCTGTGTAATTCCACAGGGATTATTCTAAGACCAGCAGTAACGCTGAGGTGTTTAAAATCTCCAGCAGCTCTGCTGTCTGATCCACTCATACCAGTGCAACACACACTGACACACCACCACCACATCACTGTCACTGCAGTGCTGAGAATGAATGAATAAATGAATGAATGTTACACTTATATAGCACCTTTCTCAAACCCAAGGACGCTTTACAATCAACACACTTCATTTACACACTTAGACTCAAACACACACACACACCGGCGAGAAGCGGCAGCCAGTCGTGCACAGCGTACTCTCAACCGGAAGTGATTGTCCACCTGGAGGAGTGCCAACCATATCTGGGCGTACACACATACATTCATACACAGACATACAAATTCATACCCACCAGGGTAATTTTAGAGTGTCCAGTTCACCTGATCTCCATGTTTTTGGATTGTGGGAAGAAATTTGAGACATGGGGAGAACATGGAAACTCGGCTCAGATGGGGACTCGAACCCAAGACTTCAGCGCTGAGAGGCAAACGTGCTAACCACTAAGCCACCGTGGTGCCCCACTACTGAAATAATAGCTGCTCTGTGAGGGTCATTGAAGAACAGGGTGAAAGGAGGCTAACAAAGTATACAAACAGATGTACAGTCTGTAATTTTAGAACTACAAAGTGCACCTGTATGGTCAGTAGTGCTAATAAAATGAGTGTGTATATATATAATTTGTGTGTGGGTTTATAAATTCTTACCTTAAGAATTTACTTTTAAGATTTTTAAGAAACTTTTAAGATTTGATCACCAAAATTTGAGACATTTCCTTTGTCAGAATGAAATTGTTGAGGAGGGTCAGGTTTTTCTTCTCTGAATCTTTTCTAGTTAAATGCACTGGCAAATCGGGCAGCTGGGAAGGGCTACGAGAATGAAGACAACTATTCAAACATCAGATTCCAGTTTGTAGGAATAGAGAACATCCATGTCATGAGAGCCAGTTTACAGAAGCTTCTGGAAGGTCTGAGGACAACAAAGCATTTTGTGCTGTATGTATTTAGCAGCCATAGTCATCACTGGAGGTTGAAATCTCTAATGTCAAAGTTTCTCTCTCTGTCTCTCAGTGGTGGGTACTCGTTCTCTCTCTGTGGCGGATTACCTGGTAGGACTTGAAAACAGTGGCTGGCTGCGCCACATCAAAGCCATTATGGATGCTGCCATTTTCCTTTCAAAGGTCTTTAACATCACATGCCCATACACATGATTTATGACTAATTCAGTTTGCTTTGTGTGCTGTCCAGAGAGGTTTGCTATGTGTGTAGTAGAGAGGGATGTGGTAATGCAGTTGATTTCAGCTTGTGCTCTCTTGACTGTTTGCTGCAGGCAGTGACGGTGGAGGGGGCCAGTGTGTTGGTTCATTGCTCAGATGGGTGGGACCGCACAGCCCAGGTCTGCTCACTGGGAGCCCTGCTCATGGACCCCTATTACCGTACCATCAAAGGCTTCATGGTACATGTCACATTGATTTATATAGAGCAGTATTACATTAGTCTTGTATCTGCCATGCAAAACTACAGAAACAAACTCAAACACCAGAGATGGATGAGCTGATGGAGTTAATGTACTTGTGGTAAGGAGGAAATGAAAGTAAATTAGATTTGTTGAACTTAATATAAAAAAACTTGTATTTGTCATAATTATCATTTTATTATTAATGACTGTACAATTGGTCTATTAACCTTCTTGAGAAAAATCCTTGAAACAAACCAAAACATATCATGGAAGCCTTAAAGGGTCTACTTTTCAAATAGATAGTAGATAGTATGAATCAAAATGTTTTAGATATTTAGTGAGAGAAGCTTAAATAAGCAAAGACACGTTTGTCAGAGAGAGAGTCAGACAGCTGCACATTTTTACCACTAAATGAATCGATGTGTCATTCGTATAATAATGACATGGTAATTGCAGACATAGAATTGGTGGAATAGCGGCTGTGGAATGTGAACATGAACAAAACCTTTTCACCTCACACATATTTCATAAATATTGAATCTAGGAGCCACTGAATGAGTCAAACATGTCACCTTACATTTGTTATGCTTTAGAAATAAAACCACATACAATTTCTAAAAACTGTAATGAACAGTGTGTAGCCATCACCTCTGTTTGTTCAGTTCTGAGCTCAAAAGTCTTGGCTAAAAATGTTTTAGAGTGTTTTTTCACAATATATCAGCACATCTGAAAATAGGTTTAATAAGTTTAGAGCAGATTTAATCAAAATACAGATCTACTGTTTTGTTGCAGAGTTTTTGCTGAACAAAAGCCTGTGTAACACTTTGGAGAAAAAAAAAATAGATGGGTCCAATTTTTTAAAAAGTGAAGGCATGTCAGACTACATCACAGTGTCTGAAAATCCTCAATCTCCAGCGGGTTAAGGTCATTAGTATATAAACCTCTGTCATAGCAAGCTTTCTACCTGTTAATCATAGTTAATGCTGATTCTCATTGTTCACTGTCTCTAAGGTACTTATTGAAAAAGACTGGATTTCCTTTGGACACAAGTTTGCAGACAGGTGTGTATGAGCAGGACAACTGTGAATGAAATGTTGTACAAATATTTGGAATCATTTGTCATTTAACCTTTTTTGTTATAACAAGTAATTATTTATTTTGTGTATGAACAAAATATTCAGGATAAGATGATAAAATCCTGCACTTAATCATTGGAGTTACACCAGCCCAGCCCATTTCAACTCAAGCATGCTCTGAAATTCTTCAGTGTTTCACTGAATTATGTCTGCATCAACTCTGGAAGCTCCCAGACTCACCCGCCTCCAAGCTTACATTAGACCTATCATTTAAGTAATCTCTTAACTGTATTGGCCTCCCTAGTTACTAAGGCATAGTTTACAATATTAACATTGTAAAGTAAACACTTAAAAAGTAGTTATGTGGCTAAACAATAAGTAAATGTTGTTGGGAAGTATTTTGGGAAATTTTGATTTCTATTTGGATTCCTTTACAACCAAAATGGCTTTTTAATGGGATAAACCAGCAACTATTAAACGTAAAATCCATTGCCTGGCGATTTAGCACAGTGAGTCACATATAATTGCACTTCAACACAGTAGTGCAGTTACCCAACCTGTTACTTACAGTGGCATTAAAAAGTTAAGCCAGCCTTGATCAGAATGTCTGTGATTAGCTAAGAATAGTTTTATTTAGTTATTTCAGAAATGTTCAGAGAGCTAGGCAGCCGCTTAGACAAGCCCAAGTCTGCTGATTTTTGGACAGTGCTTTTTGCATGGTGCCCTTTTCCTTTTTTCACTGTAACAGTAACAGAAACACTAATCTTGCCAGAATTGTTGAAAAGAATGTTTCATATTCATTTTTATTCTGTTTAATAGTGGTTTCTTTTTGTCAACTTTGAGATTTGAGTAAATGTGAGGCACTCTGAACGTCTGTGTGTGTGTGTGTGTGTGTGTGTGTGTGTGTGTGTGTGTGTGTTCATATAAGCTCCTGGACAAAAAATTAGTCACCTTGCATGTTTAAGGTGATAGTAACTTGTAACATTGTGTCTAAGGTGTATCAAAATTTCCGGTTATATAGGTATATACCAGCGGTGCAAACACTTTTTCAGCCTGCAAGCTAGTTATCTAATGACTAAGTCAAAATGATCTACCTACTATAAAAATGCAAGACACATATTTATTTATAAATATATTGACAATATATGTGTACAGTGTGTGCTGGTGTACCTTGAATAACTACATGAACCCATATTACACAATACAACTGTGTACATGTTTTGTCATTAGCCTACTTTACTCTGATAACTTGCACTGAATGGAATCAGTCAGAGATGCAGAGTCTGGACAGTAGTTGCTGATAGCCAGCCTCAAGCAAACCTCCAAATGATCATCAGTCATAGTGGAACAATACTTGTACTTAATGATCTTCATGTGTGAAATGGCTGACGTTGAATAATGCAGTCAAGGCAAACACACTTCAAAAATGACAGTAAAAAAGTCCTCCACTCCGTATGGAAATGGTCAGTTTTAGGTTTCTTATACAGGCAGAACAAACATACATGTTAAGAACTTACAGTTACAGGAGAACACGGACTGCTGGCCAATTTGAAAAACGCCGGTTTACAAGTCCAGACCCTGTTTCATGAAGCGATAGCGGAGACGGCCAATCACATGTTGGCAAGAAATGGCAGCGCCAATCGAATGAGCTTGTGGGCGGTCTAAAGTGAAACAGGATTTTCAGATTGAGCAGCTTGGAATCCCGCTGGGTCCTAGTGCTTGACCAGTCTCAGTATGTCAGTCAAGTGAGATGTTTTATAGCGAGGAAGATGATAGGCTGACGTCTATTTGTTTAATGCCATGCAATCTACCCACACTACCTTTGTGATCGACCGGTAGATCGCGGTCAATGTATTGTGCACCCCTGGTATATACAGTATATGAGCAGTGGCTAGAATCCCAGTCTATAGGAAATTCTCCT